>JANJGN010003210.1:35000-37500 GCA_026770705.1 Isurus oxyrinchus
GTCCCTGATGGAGAGAGAGAGAGAGAGAGACTCCCTCTTTAACAGGGGTCCCTGATGGAGAGAGAGAGAGAGAGAGAGAGACTCCCTCTTTAACAGGGGTCCCTGATGGAGAGAGAGAGAGAGAGAGAGAGACTCCCTCTTTAACAGGGGTCCCTGATGGAGAGAGAGAGAGAGAGAGACTCCCTCTTTAACAGGGGGTCCCTGATGGAGAGAGAGAGAGAGAGAGAGAGAGCGACGCCCTCTTTAACAGGGGTCCCTGATGGAGAGAGAGGGAGAGAGAGAGACTCCCTCTTTAACAGGGGTCCCTGATGGAGAGAGAGAGAGAGAGAGAGAGAGACTCCCTCTTTAAACAGGGGTCCCTGATGGAGAGAGAGGAGAGAGAGAGAGACTCCCTCTTTAACAGGGGTCCCTGATGGAGAGGAGAGGGAGAGAGACTCCCTCTTTAACAGGGGTCCCTGATGGAGAGAAAGAGAGAGAGAGAGAGAGACTCCCTCTTTAACAGGGGGTCCCTGATGGAGAGAGAGAGAGAGAGAGAGAGACTCCCTCTTTAACAGGGGTCCCTGATGGAGAGAGAGAGAGAGAGAGAGACACCCTCTTTAACAGGGGGTCCCTGATGGAGAGAGAGAGAGAGAGAGAGATTCCCTCTTTAACAGGGGTCCCTGATGGAGAGAGAGAGAGAGAGAGAGAGAGACTCCCTCTTTAACAGGGGTCCCTGATGGAGAGAGAGAGAGAGAGAGACTCCCTCTTTAACAGGGGTCCCTGATGGATAGAGAGAGAGAGAGAGAGAGACGCCCTCTTTAACAGGGGTCCCTGATGGAGAGAGAGGGAGAGAGAGAGAGAGACTCCCTCTTTAACAGGGGGTCCCTGATGGAGAGAGAGAGAGAGAGAGAGACTCCCTCTTTAACAGGGGGTCCCTGATGGAGAGAGAGAGAGAGAGAGAGACTCCCTCTTTAAACAGGGGTCCCTGATGGAGAGAGAGAGAGAGAGAGAGAGAGGACGCCCTCTTTAACAGGGGTCCCTGATGGAGAGAGAGGGAGAGAGAGAGAGAGACTCCCTCTTTTAACAGGGGGTCCCTGATGGAGAGAGCGGAGAGAGAGAGAGAGAGAGAGACGCCCTCTTTAACAGGGGTCCCTGATGGAGAGAGAGGGAGAGAGAGAGACTCCCTCTTTAACAGGGGGTCCCTGATGGGAGAGAGAGAGAGAGAGAGAGAGAGACTCCCTCTTTAACAGGGGTCCCTGATGGAGAGAGAGAGAGAGAGAGACTCCCCTCTTTAACAGGGGTCCCTGATGGAGAGAGAGAGAGAGAGAGAGAGAGACTCCCCTCTTTAACAGGGGTCCCTGATGGAGAGAGAGGGAGAGAGACTCCCTCTTTAACAGGGGTCCCTGATGGAGAGAAAGAGAGAGAGAGAGAGAGACTCCCTCCTTTAACAGGGGGTCCCTGATGGAGAGAGAGAGAGAGAGAGAGACTCCCTCTTTAACAGGGGTCCCTGATGGAGAGAGAGAGAACGAGAGTCTCCCTCTTTAACAGGGGTCCCTGATGGAGAGAGAGAGAGAGAGAGAGAGAGACTCCCTCTTTAACAGGGGTCCCTGATGGAGAGAGAGAGAGAGGGAGAGAGAGAGAGAGATTCCCTCTTTAACAGGGATCCCTGATGGAGAGAGAGAGAGAGAGAGAGAGAGATTCCCTCTTTAACAGGGGGTCCCTGATGGAGAGAGAGAGAGAGAGGAGAGGAGAGACTCCCTCTGTAACAGGGGTCCCTGATGGAGAGAGAGAGAGAGAGACTCCCTCTTTAACAGGGGTCCCTGATGGAGAGAGAGAGAGGAGAGAGACTCCCTCTTTAACAGGGGTCCCTGATGGAGAGAGAGAGAGAGAGACTCCCTCTTTAACAGGGGGTCCCTGATGGAGAGAGAGAGAGAGAGAGAGAGAGTGACTCCCTCTTTAACAGGGGTCCCTGATGGAGAGAGAGAGGAGAGAGAGAGAGAGAGGGAGAGACTCCCTCTTTAACAGGGGTCCCTGATGGAGAGAGAGAGAGAGAGAGAGAGAGATTCCCTCTTTAACAGGGGTCCCTGATGGAGAGAGAGAGAGAGAGAGAGAGATTCCCTCTTTAACAGGGGTCCCTGATGGAGAGAGAGAGAGAGAGAGAGAGAGACTCCCTCTTTAACAGGGGGTCCCCTGATGGAGAGAGAGAGAGAGAGAGGGGAGAGAGAGAGAGAGACTCCCTCTTTAACAGGGGTCCCTGATGGAGAGAGAGAGAGAGAGAGAGAGACTCCCTCTTTAACAGCGGGTCCCTGATGGAGAGAGAGAGAGAGAGAGAGAGAGAGAGACTCCCCTCTTTAACAGGGGTCCCTGATGGAGAGAGAGAGAGAGAGAGAGAGAGAGAGACTCCCTCTCTAACAGGGGTCCCTGATGGAGAGAGAGAGAGGAGAGAGAGAGAGAGACACCCTCTTTAACAGGGGTCCCTGATGGAGAGAGAGAGAGAGAGAGAGACTCCCTCTTTAACAGG
>JANJGN010003210.1:45000-49319 GCA_026770705.1 Isurus oxyrinchus
GAGAGACAGACAGAGAGACAGACGGACAGACAGACAGACAGAGAGAGAGACAGACGGACAGACAGACAGACACTCCCTGTGTAAGAGGTTGTCCTGCTGCTGATAGTGTGGGATCTCCCTTTGGACAGGTTAATTGTGTGGGAATGTCTGTGCTGAGATGAAAACTGCTTTGTGAAATGCTGCGCTATTGAATAGGCCGGATTGTGCTCCTTCAGCCGAGGCGGTCTGGAAATCATTGGCAGGATGTTTACACTGTGCATTCCTGTCACAGGCATCGCTGGAATTAGTGACTCACAGCCTCTGCTCTGGAGCAGCCATCCATCAAACATGTCTGTCTCACACACTCTCTCTCTCTCTCTCTCTCTGCAAACATGCTCTCCAATCGCTCCCCACCTCTATCTATCTTTACAGACACTAACACTCACACACACACGCTCCCCTCCAACACTCCACACTCCCCCCAATACACACACACACCCTCCAATACACACACACACCACCCAATACACACTCACACTCTCCAATCTACACACATACAACCCAATACACACACCCACCCCTCCAATCTACACACATACCCCACCAATACACACACACACACCCCCCAATACACACACACACCCTCCAATACACACACACACACACCCACCAATACACTCACACACCCCCCAATACACACACCCACCCTCCAATCTACACACATACCCACCAATACACACACACACACACACCCCAATACACCACACACACCCTCCAATACACACACACACACAACCCACCAATACACTCACACACCCCCCAATACACACACCCACCCTCCAATCTACACACATACCCTCCAATACACACACACACCCTCCAATCTACATACATACCCACCAATACACACACACCCCCCCCAATACACACACAGACCATCCAATCTGCACACATACCCACCAATACACACACACACCCTCCAATACACCACACACACACCCACCAATACAGTCACACACCCTCACAATCTACACACACACCCCCCAATATACACACCCCACCCTCCAATCTACACACATACCCCCCAATACACACACCCACCCTCCAATCTACACACATACCCACCAATACACACACACACCCACCAATACACACACACACCCACCAATACACTCACACACTGTTCCAATCTACACACATACCCACCAATACACACACACACCCTCCAATATACTCACACACCCTCCAATACACACACACTCCCTCCAATACACTCACCACACTCTCCAATCTACACACATACCCATCAATACACTCACACTCCCCCCAATACACACACCCACCCTCCAATCTACACACATACCCACCAATACACACACCCACCCTCCAATCTACACACATACCCCCCAATACACACATCCACCCTCCAATCTACACACATACCCACCAATACACACACACACCCCTCCAATACACACACACACCCACCAATACACTCACACACCCCCGTCCAATCTACACACATACCCACCAATACACACACACACCCTCCAATATACTCACACACCCTCCAATACACACACACTCCCTCCAATACACTCACACACTCTCCAATCTACACACATACCCATCAATACACTCACACTCCCCCCCAATACACACACCCACCCTCCAATCTACACACATACCCACCAATACACACACACACCCTCCAATCTACACACACACCCACCAATACACTCACACACCCCTCCAACACTCACACTCCCCCAATACGCTCACACACCCTCCAACACACACACCCTCCAACACACACACCCACCAATACACACTCACACTCCCTCCAATACACACACACCCCTCCAATACACACACACACACCAATACACACACATTCCCACCAATACACTCATACTCCCTCCAACACTCACACTCCCTCCTAGACACACACACAGCCACCAATACACACACACACACCCCAATACACACATACCCTCCAACACACACTCCCTCCAATACACTTACCACACACAACCTCCAACATACACACACACCAATACACACACCCCCACCCACCAATACACACACCCACCAATGCACACACACTCCCTCCAACACACACACCCTCCAATACACACACACACACCACCTTCAACACACACACACTCCCTCCAACACTCACACCCTCCAATATAATCACACTCCCTCCAAAACTCACACTCCCCCCAGTACACTCTCACACCCTTCAACTCACGCCCTCTCCAACACACACAAACACACCCACCAATACACACTCACACTCCCTCCAATACACACTCACACTCCCTCCAATACATACTCACACTCCCTCCAAAACTCACACTCCCTCCAACACTCACACACCCCTCCAATACACACACACAGCCACCAACACACACACACACACCCCAGTACACACACACACGCTTCGACACACACTCCCTCCAATACACTCACACACAACCTCCAACACACACACACACTAATACACACACACACCCACCAATAAACACACCCCACCCACCAATACACACACACACCAATACACACACATACCCTCCAACACACACACCCTCCAACACACACACCCTCCAACACACACACCCTCCAACACACACATCCTCCAACACACACACCCTCCAACACACACACCCTCCAACACACACACCCTCCAACACACACACACACCCACCAATACACACTCACACTAACTCCAATACACACTCACACTCCCTCCAAAACTCACACTCCCTCCAACATTCATACACCCTCCAACATACACACACACACCCACCAATACACACTCAAACTCCCTCTAATACATACTCACACTCACTCCAAAACTCACACTCCCTCCAACACTCACACTCCCTGCAATACACTCACACACCCTCCAATAAACACACACAGCCACCAATACATACACACACACCCCAATACACACACACCCTCCAACACACACTCCCTCCAATACACTCACACACACGAGCTCCAACACACACACACACCAATACACACACCCCCACCCACCAACACACACACACACACCCACTAATAAACATACACCCACCCTCCAATACACTCACACGCCCTCCAACACACACAGACCCTCCAATACACTCACACGCCCTCCAACACACACAGACCCTCCAATACACTCACACTCCCTCCAAATACACACACACACCAATTCACACACACACCCCACCAATACACTCACACACCCTCCAATACACACACACACTCTCCAATACATACACACACCCTCCAATACACTCACACACCCTCCAATACACTCACACACCCTCCAACACACACACACACCAATTCACACCACACACCCCACCAATACACACACCCCACTCACCAACACACACACACACCCACTAATAAACATACACCCACCCTCCAATACACTCACACGCCCTCCAACACACACAGACCCTCCAATACACTCACACGCCCTCCAACACACACAGACCCTCCAATACACTCACACTCCCTCCAATACACACACACACCAATTCACACACACACCCTCCAATACACTCACACACCCTCCAATACACACACACCACCCTCCAATACATACACACACCCTCCAATACATACACACACCCTCCAATACACTCACACACCCTCCAATACATACACACACCCTCCAATACACTCACACACCCCTCCAATACACACACACACCCTCCAATACACTCACACACCCTCCAATACATACACACACCCTCCAATACACTCACACACCCTCCAATACATACACACACCCCCTCCAATACACTCATACACCCTCCAATACATACACACACCCTCCAATACACTCACACACCCTCCAATACACACACACACCCTCCAATACACTCACACACCCTCCAAAACATACACACACCCTCCAATACACTCACACACCCTCCAATACATACACACACCCTCCAATAACATACACACACCCTCCAATACACTCACACACACCCCTCCAATAAATACACACTCCCTCCAACACACACACACACTCCAATACGCTCACACACCCTCCAACGCACACACACACCCTCCAATACACTCACACACCCTCCAATACACACAGACACCCTCCAATACAGACACACACACCAATACACACACACACCCTCCAACACTCACACCCTCCAATACACACACACAAACCCACAAATACACACACACACCTTCAACACACAAACACTCCCTCCAACACTCACACCCTCCAATACACTCACACTTCCTCCAACACTCAAACTCCCCCCAAAATATTCACACACCCCTCCAACACACACACCCTCCAATATACA
>JANJGN010003211.1:0-49287 GCA_026770705.1 Isurus oxyrinchus
CCCCCCTTCCCCATATCCTCCTATTCTGGAGGATAAGCTGGAGGAACAGCACCTCATCTTCCGACCTGGCGCTTTACAGCCTTCCGGACTGAATATTCAGTTCAACAATTTCAGATCATGAACTCTCTCCTCGATCCCCACCCCCTTTCCCAATTCCGCCCCCCCCCCCCCCAACCTTTTTTTCCAATAATTTATATAGATCTATCACATCTTTTGGTTATCTCCACCTATCACTGGCCGTCTATCCAGCTCTACCTGTCCCACCCCCCCTCATTAAACCACCTTATATTTCACCTCTCTTCTATTTGTATTTAGTTCTGTTGAAGAGTCATACGGACTCGAAACGTTAACTGTGTCCCTCTTCCCTCTCTGCAGATGCTGTCAGACCTGCTGAGTTTTTCCGGCTGTTTTTGTTTTTGTTTTGTTCCTTCTCTTCCTCTCTCTCCCCCTCGTGTGTGTATCCAGCTTCCCCCCCCCCCCACCTTAAATACATCGACACTATTCACCTCCACCACTCCCTGTGGGAGCGAGTCCCACATTCTCCCCCACTCTCTGGGTAAAGAGGTTTCTCCTGAGTTCCCCGTTGGGTTTATTAGCGACGATGTTATATCGATGGTCCCCTAATTCTGGTCTCCCCCACACACAAGGGGAAACGTTCTGTCCGTATCCACTCGATCAAAACCTTTCTGAATTTTAAAGACCCCGATTAGGTCACCCCTTCGGCCTTCCCTTTACAAGAGAAAAGAGACGCCTCCCGTCAATCCTGGCTTCATACGTTTACCCCTACGTTTCTGGGATCACCTTTGTAAATGCCTTTGTTACTCTAACCCGCCCGGATTCACACGTTCCATTTCCGATATTCTGTTCTGTCACGGGATGTGGGTGTCGGGCTGGCCGGACCAGCGTTTTCTTGCCCATCCCTAACTGCCCTTGAACTGAGCATCTTGCTCAACCGTTTCAGGGGGGAGGGGGGCAGTTAAGAGTCAAGCACGTCGCTGTGGGGTCTGGAGGCACATGTGGGCCAGACCGGGGTAAGGAGGGCAGATTTCCCTCCCTAAGGGACATTAGTGACCCAGATGGGTTTTTAACGACAATCGATGATTGTTTCAGGGTCACCGTGACTGAGACTGGCTTTCAATTCCTGATTTATCATCTGAATTTAAATTCCACCAGCTGCCGTAATGGGATTTGGACCCCTGTCGGAGGGTCAGTGCTGAGGGAGTGCTGCACTGTCGGAGGGTCAGTGCTGAGGGAGTGCTGCACTGTCGGAGGGTCAGTGCTGAGGGAGTGCTGCACTGTCGGAGGGTCAGTGCTGAGGGAGTGCTGCACTGTTGGAGGGTCAGTGCTGAGGGAGTGCTGCACTGTCAGAGGGTCAGTACTGAGGGAGTGCTGCACTGTCGGAGGTTCAGTACTGAGGGAGTGCTTCACTGTCAGAGGGTCAGTACTGAGGGAGTGCTGCACTGTCGGAGGGTCAGTGCTGAAGGAGTGCTGCACTGTCGGAGGGTCAGTGCTGAGGGAGTGCTGCACTGTAGGAGAGTCAGTACTGAGGAAGTGCTGCACTGTCGGTTGGTCAGTACTGAGGGAGCGCTGCACTGTCAGAGGGTCAGTGCTGAGGGAGCGCTGCACTGTCAGAGGGTCAGTGCTGAGGGAGCGCTGCACTGTCGGAGGGTCAGTGCTGAGGGAGCGCTGCACTGTCGGAGGGTCAGTGCTGAGGGAGTGCTGCACTGTCGGAGGGTCAGTACTGAGGGAGTGTCTCACTTTCATGTCAGAGGGTCAGTACAGAGGGAGTGCTGCACTGCCAGAGGGTCAGTACTGAGGGAGTGCTGCACTGTCGGAGGGTCAGTGCTGAGGGAGTGTCTCACTTTCATGTCAGAAGGTCAGTACTGAGAGAGTGCTGCACTGTCGGAGGGTCAGTACTGAGGGAGTGTCTCACTTTCATGTCAGAGGGTCAGTACTGAGGGAGTGCTGCACTGCCGGAGGGTCAGTACTGAGGGAGTGCTGCACTGTCAGAGGGTCAGTACTGAGGGAGTGCTGCACTGTCAGAGGGTCAGTGCTGAGTGAGTGCTGCACTGTCAGAGGGTCAGTGCTGAGTGAGTGCTGCAGTGTTGGAGAGTCAGTGCTGAGGGAGTGCTGCACTGTCGGAGGGTCAGTGCTGAGGGAGCGCTGCACTGTCGGAGGGTCAGTGCTGAGGGAGCGCTGCACTGTCGGAGGGTCAGTGCTGAGGGAGCGCTGCACTGTCGGAGGCTCAGTGCTGAGGGAGCGCTGCACTGTCGGAGGTTCAGTGCTGAGGGAGCGCTGCACTGTGGGAGGTTCAGTGCTGAGGGAGCGCTGCACTGTCGGAGGCTCAGTGCTGAGGGAGCGCTGCACTGTCGGAGGGTCAGTACTGAGGGAGTGCTGCACTGTCGGAGGCTCAGTGCTGAGGGAGCGCTGCACTGTCAGAGGGTCAGTGCTGAGGGAGTGCTGCACTGTCGGAGGGTCAGTACTGAGGGAGTGCTGCACTGTCGGGGCTACTGTCTCTCAGATTAGAGTTTATCAAAGGGATCAAACTGAACTCCCATCTGCCTCCCTGGTGGGTGTAAAAGATCCCACGGCCACTCTTTGGAGGAAGAGCGGGAATATTTATCCCTCACCCGACATCACTAAAAAACAGAAGATCCGGGTAACTATCACATGGGCTGTTTGTCGGATCTTGCTATGTGCAAATTGGCTGCTGGGTTTTCCCACAGTGCAACAGTGACCACACTTCAGACTAAAAATGCCCTTCGTTGGCTGTGAAACGCTTTGGGATGTCCCGAGGTGGGGAGAGGCGCTAGGGCAGTGCAGGTCCATCGAGCCTTGGTTGTAAACAGAGGGGGGTGGTGATAATCTTCTCTCCTCTCTCCCCCACCCTCCCACTTCATAAAGGCCCCGGACGTCTCTGTGGACTTTGAGAGGAAGGAAGCCCTGTTCCAGTTGGGCTCTGGTGTTGTGTACAGCGTTACTCTCCTGCCCTAGGGAAGGGTACACTTGCCCCCGAGGGAGTGCAACGATCGTCCTCGGACCTCGGAGGGGGGGGTGGGGGTCACAGTCTCAGGGTAAGGGGTCGGCCATTTTGGACAGAGAGGAGGAGACAAGTCTTCACTGGGAGGGTCATGAATCTTTGGACTTCTCACACACCACCCACCCCTCGGGGGAGCTGTGGATGCTCCGTCGTCGGGTATATTCGAGGCTGAGGTGGGTGGGTTTTTGGGCGCTGAGGGATAGGGAGGGGAAGTGGCGCTGAGGTAGGAGTCTCGACATCCCTTCCCCTCCCTCTGACCCACGTTGGCCGCCTGTTCCAACAGCAGGTGGGGCTATTGGGCAATGCAAAATGGCTTCCAACGCCAGCATTTTGGAGTCTGACGGCACAGAAGAGGGGGGGTGGGGGAGCGTTCGGCCCATCACGCCGGTGCTGGCTCTTTGAAAGCGGCGCACCCGCAATGCCAAGAGGGAGGGATGCTGACCAAGCGCCAATCAATGAACGGCCGCTACATCTTCTGCGTTGGGACGGTCTCCCAGAGTGAGGTGGTGCACGTGAACCTCAAGTTGACGAAAGGAAGGAAGTCGTCACTGAACCCTCGATACAAATCCCTGGCAAGGCCTCAGCTGGGGAAATGTGTCCAATTCTGTACACCGCACGATTTGGGAAGGATGTCGGGGACTTGGGGAGGGTGCAGAGGAGATTCAATCGAATGGTCGCAGGGAAGAGGATCCTCAGTTCATGGGGAGAGACTGGGAGAAGCTGGGATTGTTCTCCTCAGAGCGGAGAAGGTTAAGCAGGAGATTGAATTGAGGCGTTCAGAATCACGAGGAGGTTTGGATAGAGTCAATGAGGAGAAACTGTTTCCAGTGGCAGGAGGGTCGGTAACCAGAGGGACTCAGATTGAAGAGAATCAGGAAAAGAACCAGAGGGGGAGATGAGGGGAATTTCATTTTGACACAGCGAGTTGTTGTGATGTGGAAGGCGCTGCCTGAAAGGGCGGTGGAAGCAGATTCAATAGGAACTTTCCAAAGGGGGGAATCGGAGAAATACTGGAAGGGGGAAAATTTGCAGGGAGATGGGGGAAAGAGCGAGGGGGGTGCAGAGTGGGGACTAATTGAATAGATTATTCAAAGAGCCAGCACAGGTACGAAGGACCGAATGGTCTCGGGCTGTAATATCCAATGACTGTACTAACACTCATGCTTTGCATCACTGAACCTCATAGCGCTGGGAGAGAGCGAGAGAAAGAGACAGAGAGTTGGTGGGGGGGAGGTTTACGGAGGTAATTCCAGAGCTCAGGGCCCCCAGGCAGCTGAAGGCACGGCCGCCAATGGTGCAGCGATGGGAATCGGGGGATGGTCAAGAGGCTGGAATTGGAGGAGCGCAGATTTATGGAGGGCTGGAGGGGGTTACAGAGATAGGGAGGGTTGTAGGGGCTGGAGGAGGTGACAGAGATAGGGAGGGTTGTCGGGGCTGCAGGAGGTTACAGGGATTGGGAGGGTTGTATGGGCTGGAGGAGGTTACAGAGATGGGGAGGGTTGTCGGGGCTGGAGGAGGTTACAGGGATTGGGAGGGTTGTAGGGATAGGAGGAGGTTACAGAGATAGGGAGGGTTTTAGGGGCTGGGGGAGGTTACAGAGATAGGGAGAGTTGTGGAAACTGGAGGAGGTTCAGAGAAGGGAGTGCTGGAAGGTTACAGAGATCGGGAGGGTTTTAGGGGTTGGAGGAGGTTACAGGGTTTGGGAGGGTTGTAGGGATAGGAGGAGGTTACAGAGAGAGGGAGGGTTGTAGGAACTGCTGGAGGTTACAGAGATAGGGAGGGTTGTAGAAGCTGCAGGATGTTACAGAAATAGGGATGGCTGGAAGGTTACAGAGATAGGGAGGGTTGTAGGGCTAGGAGGAGGTTACAGAGATAGGGAGGTTTTAGGGGCTGCGGGTGGTTACAGAGATAGGGGTGTTGTAGAAGCTGGAGGAGGTTACAGAGGTAGGGAGTGCTGGAAGGTTACAGAGATAGGGAGGGTTGTTGGGGCTGGAGGAGGATACAGAGATGGAGAGGGTTGTAGGGATTGGAGGTGTTTACAGAGATAGGGAGGGGTGTACTTGCTAGAGGAGGATACAGAGATAGGGAGGGTTGTAGAGATTGAAGGAGGTTACTGAGATAGGGAGGGTTTTAGGAGTTGGAGGAGGTTACAGAAATAGGGAGGTTTGTAGGGGCTGGAGGAGCTTACAGAGGTAGGGAGCTTTGGAGGGATTGTAGGAGGTTACAGAGATAGGGAGGGCTGTTGGGATTGAAGGAGGTTACAGTGATACAGAGGGTTGTAGCAACTGGAGGAGGTTACAGAGATAGGGAGGGCTGGAGGGTTACAGAGATAGGGTTGTAGGGGCTGGAGGAGGTTACAGAGATGGGGAGGGATGTTGGGATTGAAGGAGGTTACAGAGATAGGGAGGGTTGTAGGGGCTGGAGGAGGTTACAGAGATAGGGAGGGTTGTAGGAGCTAGAGAAGGTTGCAAAGATAGGGAGGCTTGTAGGGATTAAAGGAGGTTACAGAGATAGGTTTGTAGTAGTTGGAGGAGGTTACAGAGATAGGGATTGTTGTAGGGATTGAAGGAGGTTACAGAGATAGAGAGGTTGGTTGGGGCTGGAGGAGGTTACAGAGAAAAGGAGGGCTGTAGGGATTGAAGGAGGTTAAAGCGATAGGGAGGGTTGTAGTAGTTGGAGGAGGTTACAGAGATAAGGAGGGTTGTAGGGGCTGCAGGAGGTTACAGATATAGGGAGGGCTGGAGGAGGTTACAGTGATACAGAGGGTTGTAGCAACTGGAGGAGGTTACAGAGATAGGGAGGGTTGTAGGAGCAGGATGAAGTTACAGAAGGGAGGGCTGTAGGGGCTGGAGGAGGTTACAGAGATAGTCTTGTAGTGGCTGGAGGAGGTTACAGAGATAGGGAGAGATGTAGGAGGGAGGAGGTTACAGAAATCGGGAGGATTGTAAGGGATTGAAGGAGGTAACAGATAGGGAGGGTTGTAGTAGTTGGAGGAGGCTACAGCAATAGGGTGGGTTGTAGGGGCTGGAGGATATTACAGAGATAGGGAGGGATGTAGAAGCTGGAGGAGGTTACAGAGATATGGAGGGTTGTAGCAGCTGGAGGATGTTACAGAGATAGGGAGGGTTGTAGGAGCTGGAGGAGGTTACAGAGATGAGGGTTGTAGGGGCTGGAGGAGGTTACAGAAGGGAGGGCTGTAGGGGCTGGAGGAGGTTACAGAGATAGGGTTGTAGGGATTGAAGGAGGTTACAGAGATGGGGAGGATTGTAGGGGCTGGAGGAGGTTACAGAGATAGGGAGGGCATTCGGAACTGGTGGAGGTTACAGAGATAGGGAGAGTTGTAGGAGCTGGAGGAGGTTACAGAGATAGGGAGGGTTGTAGGAGTTGGAGGAGGTTACAGTGATAGGGAGGGTTGTAGGAGCTGGAGGACGTTACAGTGATGGGGGGTTGTAGGAGCTTGAGGCGGTTACAGAAATAGGCAGTGCTGGAGGGTTACAGAGATAGGGAGTGTTGTAGTAGTTGGAGGAGGTTACAGAGATAGGGGGGGTTGTAGGAGCAGAGATAGTGTTGTAGTGGCTGGAGGAGGTTACATAGATAGGGATGGTTGTAGGGATTGAAGGAGGTTACAAAGATAGGGAGTGTTGTAGAGGCTGGAGGAGGTTACAGAGCTAAGGAGGGATGTAGGAACTGGAGGAGGTTACAGAAATTGGGAGGGTTGTAAGGGATTGAAGGAGGTAACAGAGATAGGGAGGGTTGTAGTAGTTGCAGGAGGTTACAGCAATAGGGAGGGTTGTAGGGGCTGGAGGATATTACAGAGATATGGAGGGTTGTAGCAGCTGGAGGAGGTTACAGAGATAGGGAGGGTTGTAGGAGCTGGAGGAGGTTACAGAGATAGGGAGGGTTGTAGGGGCTGGAGGAGGTTACAGAGATAGGAAGGGCATTCGGAGCTGGTGGAGGTTACAGAGATAGGGAGGGTTGTAGGAGCTGGAGGACGTTACAGTGATGGGGGGGGGGGGGGGAGTTGTAGGAGCTTGAGGTTACAGAAATAGGCAGGGCTGGAGGGTTACAGAGATAGGGAGTGTTGTAGTAGTTGGAGGAGGTTACAGAGATAGGGAGGGTTGTAGGTGCTGCAGGAGGTTCTCGAGATAGGGAGGGATGTAGGAGCTGGAGGAGGTTACAGAGATATGGAGGCCTGAGGAGTTGGAGGAGGTTACAGTGACACAGAGGGTTGTAGCAACTGGAGGAGGTTACAGAGATAGGGAGGGTTGTTGGAGCTGGAGGAGGTTACATAGATAGGGCGGGCTGGAGGAGCTTACAGATATAGGGAGGGTTGTATGAGCTGGAGGAGGTTAAAGAGATGTGGAGGGTTGTAGGAGCTGGAGGAAGTTACAGAGATAGGGAGGGTTGTAGGGGATGGAGGAGGTTACACTGATGGGGAGGGTTGTAGGGATTGGAGGAGGTTACAGAGATAGGGAGGGTTGTAGTAGTTGGAGGAGGTTAAAGAGATAGGGAGGGTTGTAGGGGCTGGAGGAGGTTACAGAGATAGGGAGGGTTGTAGGTGCTGCAGGAGGTTCTCGAGATAGGGAGGGATGTAGGAGCTGGAGGAGGTTACAGAGATATGGAGGCCTGAGGAGTTGGAGGAGGTTACAGTGACACAGAGGGTTGTAGCAACTGGAGGAGGTTACAGAGATAGGGAGGGTTGTTGGAGCTGGAGGAGGTTACATAGATAGGGCGGGCTGGAGGAGCTTACAGATATAGGGAGGGTTGTATGAGCTGGAGGAGGTTAAAGAGATGTGGAGGGTTGTAGGAGCTAGAGGAAGTTACAGAGATAGGGAGGGTTGTAGGGGATGGAGGAGGTTACACTGATGGGGAGGGTTGTAGGGATTGGAGGAGGTTACAGAGATAGGGAGGGTTGTAGTAGTTGGAGGAGGTTAAAGAGATAGGGAGGGTTGTAGGGGCTGGAGGAGGTTACAGAGATAGGGAGGGTTGTAGGAGCTAGAGAAGGTTGCAAAGATAGGGAGGCTTGTAGGAATTAAAGGAGGTTACAGAGATAGGTTTGTAGTAGTTGGAGGAGGTTACAGAGATAGGGAGTGTTGTAGCGGCTGGAGGAGATTACAGCGATAGGGAGTTTTGTAAGGATTGAAGGAGGTTACAGAGATAGGGAGGGTTGTAGTATTTGGAGGAGGTTACAGAGATAGGGAGGGTTGTAGGGTCTGCAGGAGGTTACAGATATAGGGAGGGCTGTAGGAACTGGAGGAGGTTACAGTGATACAGAGGGTTGTAGCAACTGGAGGAGGTTACAGAGATAGGGAGTGTTGTAGGAGCTGGATGAAGTTACAGAAGGGAGGGCTGGAGGGTTACAGAGATAGGGAGGGTTGTAGGGGCTGGAGGAGGTTACAGAGATGGGGTGGGTTGTTGGGATTGGAGGAGGTTACAGAGATAGGGAGGGTTGTAGGGATTGAAGGAGGTTAAAGAGGTAGTGAGGGTTGTAGTATTTGGAGGAGGTTACAGAGATAGTGTTGTAGTGGCTGGAGGAGGTTACATGGATAGGGATGGTTGTAGGGTTTGAAGGAGGTTGCAGAGATAGGGAGTGTTGTAGAGGTTGGAGGAGGTTACAGAGCTAAGGAGGGATGTAGGAGCTGGAGGAGGTTGCAGAAATTGGGAGGGTTGTAAGGGATTGAAGGAGGTAACAGAGATAGGGAGGGTTGTAGTAGTTGGAGGAGGTTACAGCAATAGGGAGGGTTGTAGGGGCTGGAGGATATTACAGAGATGGAGGCTTGTAGCAGCTGGAGGAGGTTACAGAGATAGGGAGGATTGTAGGAGCTGGAGGTGGTTACAGAGATAGGGTTGTAGGGGCTGGAGTAGGTTACAGAGATAGGGTTGTAGGGATTGAAGGAGGTTACAGAGATGGGGAGGATTGTAGGGGCTGGAGGAAGTTACAGAGATAGGGAGGGCATTCGGAGCTGGTGGAGGTTACAGAGATAGGGAGAGTTGTAGGAGCTGGAGGAGGTTACAGAGATAGGGAGAGTTGTAGGAGCTGGAGGACGTTACAGTGATGGGGGGGTTGTAGGAGCTTGAGGAGGTTACAGAAATAGGCAGGGCTGGAGGGTTACAGAGATAGGGAGTGTTGTAGTAGTTGGAGGAGGTTACAGAGATAGGGAGGGTTATAGGGGCTGCAGGAGGTTATAGAGATAATGAGGGATGTAGGAGCTGGAGGAGGTTACAGAGATATGGAGGCCTGAGGAGTTGGAGGAGGTTACAGTGATACAGAGGGTTGTAGCAACTGGAGGAGGTTACAGAGATAGGGAGGGTTATACAAGTTGGAGGAGGTTACAGAGATACTGAGGGATGTAGGAGCTGGAGGATGTTACATAGATAGGGTGGGTTGGAGGAGCTGGAGGATGTTACAGAGATAAGGAGGGTTGTATGACCTGGAGAAGGTTACAGAGCTAGGGACGGTTGTAGGAGCTGGAGGAGGTTATAGAGATAGGAAGTGTTGTAGTAGTTGGAGGAGTTTGCAGAGATAGGGAGGGTTGTAAGGGCTGGAGGAGGTTACAGAGATATGGAGGCCTGAGGAGCTGGAGGAGGTTACAGTGATACAGAGGGTTGTAGCAACTGGAGGAGGTTACAGAGATAGGGAGGGTTATACGAGTTGGAGGAGGTTACAGAGATAAGGAGGGTTGTAGGAGCTGGAGGAGGTTACAGAGATAGGGAGGGTTGTAGGAGTTGGAGGAGGTTACAGAGATAGGGAGGGTTGTAGGAGTTGGAGGGAGTTACAGAAGTAGGGAGGGCTGGAGAGTTACAGAGATAGGGAGGGTTATAGGGGCTGGAGGAGGTTACAGAGATGGGGATGGTTGTAGGGATTGGAGGAATTTACAGAGTTAGGGAGGATTGTAGGGATTGAAGGAGGTTGCAGAGATAGGGAGGGTTGTAGTAGTAGGAGGAGGTTACAGAGATAGGGAGTGTTGATGGAGTTGGAAGAGGTTGCAGAGATACGGAGGCTTGTATTAGCTGGAGGAGGTTACAGAGATAGGGTTGTAGGAGCTGGAGGAGTTTACAGAGATAGGGCGGGCTGGAGGGTTACAGAGATAGGGAGGGTTTTTGGAGCTGGAGGAGGTTACATTGATAGGGAGGGTTTTAGTAGTTGCAGGATGTTACAGAGATAGGGAGGGTTGTAGGGATTGAAGGAGGTTACAGAGATAGGGTTGTAGGGATTGAAGGAGGTTACAGAGATGGGGAGGGTTGTAGGGGCTGGAGTAAGTTACAGAGATAGTGAGGGCATTCGGAGCTGGAGGAGGTTACAGAGATAGGGAGGGTTGTAGGAGCTGGAGAAGGTTACAGAGATACTGAGGGATGTAGGAGCTGGAGGAGGTTACATAGATAGGGAGGGTTGGAGGAGCTGGAGGAGGTTAGAGATAGGGAGGGTTGTATGAGCTGGAGGAGGTTACAGAGCTAGGGAGGGTTGTAGGCGCTGGAGGTGGTTAAAGAGATGTGGAGGGTTGAAGGAGCTGGAGGAAGTTACGGAGATAGGGAGGGTTGTAGGGGATGGAGGAGGTAACACTGATGGTGAGGGTTGTAGGGATTGGAGGAGGTTACAGAGATAGGGTTGTAGGGATTGAAGAATGTTGCAGAGATAGGGTGGGTTGTAGTGTTTGGAGGAGGTTACAGAGTTAGGAGGGGTTGTAGGGTCTGGAGCAGGTTACATAGATAGGGCGGGTTGGATAGGTGGAGGAGGTTACAGAGATAGGGAGGTTTGTAGGGATTGAAGGAGGTTGCAGATGTGGGAATGGTTGTAGGGGCTGGAGGAGTTAACAGAGATAGGTTTGTAGGAGCGGGTGGAGGTTACTGAGATAGGGAGGTTTGTAGAGGCTAGAGGATGTTACAGAGATAGGGAGTGCTGGTAGGTTACAGAGATAGGGAGGGTTGTCGGAATTGGAGGAGGTTACAGAGATAGGGATGGATTTATAGGCTGGGGGAGGTTTCAGATATAGGGAGGCTTGTAGAATCTGGAGGAGGTTACAGAGATAGGGATGGCTGGAAGGTTACAGAGAAAGGGAGGGTTGTAGGGGCTGGAGGAGGTTACAGAGATGCGGAGGGTTGTGGGGATTGGAGGAGGTTACAGAGATAGGGACTGGTGTCGTGGTGTACAGAGATAGGCGGGTTGTAAGGATTGAAGGAAGTTGCAGAAATAGGGAGGGTTGTAGTATTTGGAGGAGGTTACAGATTTAGGGGAGGTTGTAGGGTCTGGAGGAGGTTACAGAGATAGGGAGGGCTGGAGGGTTACAGCAATAGGGAGGGTTTTAGGGATTGAAGGAGTTTACAGAGATAGGGAGGGTTGTAGTAGCTGGAGGAGGTTACAGAGTTAGGGAGGGTTGTAGGTGCTGGAGGAGGTAACAGAGATAGGGATGGTTGTAGGAGCTGGAGGAGGTTACAGAGATAGGGAGCATTGTAGGAGCTGGAGGAGGTTACTTGGATAGGGAGGGTTGTAGGTGCTGGAGGAGGTTACAGAGATAGGGTTGTAGGAGCTGGAGGAGATAACAGAGATAGGGAGGGTTGTAGAATCTGGAGGAGGTTACAGAGATAGGGAGGTCTGGAAGTTTACAGAGATAGGGAGGTTTGTTGGGGCTGGATGAGGTTACAGAGATGGGGAGGGCTGTCGGGGCTGGAGGAGGTTACAGATATGGGGAGGGTTGTAGGAATTGGAGGAGGTTACAAAGATAGGGAGGGTTTTTGGGGCTGGGGGAGGTTACAGAGATAGGTATGGGTGTAGTGGCTGGAGGATGTTACAGATATGGAGAGGGTTGAAGGGCTTGAAGGAGGTTACAGAGGTAGGGAGGATTGTAGTAGTTGGAGGAGGTTGCAGAGATAGGGAGGGTCGTTGGGACTGGAGGAGGTTACATAGATAGGGAGGATTGTAGAGGCTGAAGGATGTTACAGAGATAGGTAGGTTTGTAGGTGCTGGAGGAGGTTACAGAGATAGCATTTTAGGGGCTAGAGGAGGTTACAGAGATAGGGAGGGTTGTAGTAGTTGGAGGAGGTTACAGAGATAGTGAGGTTTGTAGGGGCTGGAGGAGGTTACAGAGATAGGTATGGGTGTAGTGGCTGGAGGATGTTACAAATATGGGGAGGGTTGAAGGGCTTGGAGGAGGTTACAGAGGTAGGGAGGGTTGTAGTAGTTGGAGGAGGTTGCAGAGATAGGGAGGGTTGTAGGGATTGGAGCAGGTTACAGAGATAGGGAGGGTTGTAGGGACTGAAGGGGTTACAGAGATAGGGAGTCTTGTAGGGGCTGGAGGAGATTACAGAGATAGGGAGGGTTGTAGGATTTGGAGGAGGTTACAGAGATAGGGAGGTTTGTAGTAGCTGGAGGAGGTTACAGAGATCGGGAGGGTTATAGGAGCTGCAGGAGGTTTCAGAGATAGGGAGTGTTGTAGAAGCTGGAGGAGGTTACAGAGATGGGGAGGGTTGTAATTTTTGGAGGAGGTTACAGAGATAGGGAGGGTTGTAGGGGCTGGAGGAGGTTACAAAGTTAGGGTTGTAGGAGCTGGAGCAAGTTACAGAGATAAGGAGGGTTGTAGAAGCTGGAGGATTTTACAGAGATAGGGAGGGCTGGAAGGTTACAGAGATAGGGAGTGTTGTAGGCCTGGAGGAGTTTACAGAGATGGGGAGGGTTGTCGGGGCTGGAGGAGGTTACAGAGATGGGGGAGGGTTGTAGGGATTTGAGGAGGTTACAGAGATAGGGAATGTTTTACGGGCTGGGCGAGGTTTCAGAGATAGGTGTGGGTCTATTGGCTGTAGGTTGTTACAGAGATAGGGAGAGTTGTAGGGATTGAAGGAGGTTACAGAGGTAGGGAGGGTTGTAGTAGTTGGAGGAGGTTACAGAGATAAGGAGGGTCGTTGGGACTGGAGGAGGTTACAGAGATAGGGATGGTTGTAGGGGTTGGAGGAGGTTACAGAGATAGGTAGGGTTGTAGAGGCTGGAGACAGTTACAGAGATAGGGTTGTAAGGGCTGGAGGAGTTTACAGAGATAGTTAGGGTTGTAGGAGCTGGAGGTGGTTACAGAGATAGGGAGGGCTGGATGGTTACAGAGCTAGTGAGGGTTGTAGGGGTGGAGCAGGTTCCAGAAATGGGGAAGGTTGTAGGTGCTGGAGGAGGTTACTGAGATTGGGAGGGTTTTAGAGATTGGAGGAGGTTACAGAGATAGGGAGGCCTGTAGGGATTGAAGGAGGTTACAGAGATTGAGAGTGTTGTAGTAGTTGGGGGATGTTAGTTAGATAGGGAGGGTTGTAGGGGCTCGAGGAAGTCACAGAGATAGGGAGGTTGTAGGAGCTGTAGGTGGTTACAGAGATAGGGACGGTTGTAGAAGCTGGAGGAGGTTACAGAGTTAGGGAGGGCTGGAAGTTTACAGAGATAGGGGGGGGTTGTAGGGGCTGGAGTAGGTTACAGAGATGGAGAGCGTTGTAGGTATTGGAGGAGGTTACAGAGATAGTGAGCGTTTTAGGCGCTGGGGGAGGTTACAGAGATAGGTATGGGTGTAGTGGCTGGAGGATATTACTGAGATAGGGGGGGTTGTAGGGATTGAAGGAGGTTACAGAGATAGGGAGGGTTGTAGTAGTTGGAGGAGTTTACAGAGATAGGGAGGGTCGTTGGGACTGGAGGACGTTACAGCGATAGGGAGGGTTGTAGGGGCTGGAGGAGGTTACAGAGATAGGTAGTGTTGTAGAGGCTGGAGGAGGTTACAGAGATAGGGTTCTAGGGTCTGGAGGAGGTTACAGAGATAGGGTGGGTTGTAGTAGCTGGAGGAGGTTACAGAGATAGGGAGGGCTGGATGGTTACAGAGATAGGGAGGGTGGTAGGGGCTGGAGGAGGTTACAGGGATGGGGAAGTTTGTAGTGGCTGGAGGAGGTTATTGAGATTGGGAGGGTTTTAGGGATTGGAGGAGGTTACAGAGATCGGGAGGGTTGTAGGGATTGTAGGAGTTTACAGAGATAGGGAGGGTTGTAGGGGCTGGAGGAGGTTACAGAGATAGGGAGGGCTGTAGGGATTGAAGGAGTTTACAGAGATAGGGTCGGTTGTCGTAGTTGGAGGAGGTTACAGAGATTGGGAGGGTTTTAGGGGCTGGAGGAGGTTACAGAGATAGGGATGGTTGTAGGTGCTGGAGAAGGTTACAGAGATAGGGAGGGTTGTAGGATTTGGAGGAGGTTACAGAGATAGGGAGGGTTGTAGGAGCTGGAGGAGGTTACAGAGATAGGGAGGGTTGTAGGGGCTGGGGGAGGTTACAGAGATAGGAAGGGCTGGAAGGTTACAGAGATAGGGAGGGTTGTAGGGGCTGGTGGAGGTTACAGAGATGGGGTGAATTGTAGGGTTTGGAGGAGTTTACAGATATTGGGATGGGTGTAGTGACTGGAGGACGTTAAAGAGATAGGCAGGGTTGTGGGGGCTGGAGGAGTTACAGAGATAGGGTTGTAGGAGCTGAAGGAGGTAACAGATAGGGAGGGTTGTAGAAGCTGGAGGAGGTTACGGAGATAGGGAGGGCAGGAAGGTTACAGAGATAGGCAGGTTTGTGGGGCTGGAGGAGGTTACAGAGATGGGGTTGGTTGTCGGGGCTGGAGGAGGTTACAGAGATGGGGAGGGTTGTAGGGATTGCAGGAGGTTACAGAGATTGGGAAGGTTGTAATAGTTGGAGGAGGTTACAGAGATAGCGAGGGTCGTTGGGACTGGAATAGGTTACAGAGATAGGCAGGGTTGTAGGGGCTGGAGGAGGTTACAGAGATGGGGAAGGTTGTTGGGGCTGGAGGAGGTTACTCAGATTGGGAGGGTTTTAGGGATTGGAGGAGGTTACAGAGATAGGGAGGGTTGTAGGGACTGAAGGAGGTTACAGAGATAGGGAGGTTTGTAGGGGCTGGAGGAGTTTACAGAGATAGGGAGGGCTGGAAGGTTACAGAGATAGGGAGGGTTCTAGGGGCTGGAGGAGGTTACAGCGATGGGGAGGGTTGTAGGTATTGGAGGAAGTTACAGAGATAGGGAGGGTTGTAATAGTTGGAGGAGTTTACAGAGATAGGGAGAGTTGTAGGGGCTGTAGGAATTTACAGAGATAGGGAGGGTTGTAGGGATTGGAGGAGGTTACAGAGATAGTGAGGGTTGTAGGAGCTGGAGGAAGTTCTGAGATAGGGAGAGTTTTAGGAGCTGGAGGAGGTTACAGAAATAGGGATGTTTGTAGGAGCTGGAGGAGGTTACAGAGATAGGGTTGGAGGAGCTGGAAGAGGTTACAGAGATAGCAAGGGTTGTAGGAGCTGGAGGAGGTTACAGAGAAAAAGGAGGGTTGTAGGAGCTGGAGGAGTTTACAGAGGTACGGAGGGTTGGAGGAGCTGGAGGAAGTTACAGATATGGGGGGGGGGGTTGTAGGAGCTGGAGGAGGTTACAGAGATAGGGTTGTAGGGGCTGGAGGGGGTTACAGAGATAGGGAGGGTTGTAGGCATTGGAGGAGGTTACAGAGACGCGGAGGGTTGTGGGGATTGGAGGAGGTTACAGAGATAGGGACTGGTGTAGTGGCTGGAGGAGGTTACAGAGATAGTGAGGGTTGTAGGGATAGAAGGAGGTTACTGAGATAGGGAGGGTTGTAGTAGTTGGAGGAGGTTACAGAGATAGGGAGGGTTGTAGGGATTGGAGCAGGTTACAGAGGTAGGGAGGGTTGTAGGGACTGAAGGAAGTTACAGAGATAGGGAGGGTTGTAGGGGTTGGAGGAGGTTACAGAGATAGGCAGGGTTGTAGGGGCTGGGGGAGGTTACAGAGATAGGGAGGGCTGTAGTGATTGAAGGAGTTTACAGAGATAGGGAAGGTTGTAGTAGCTGGAGGAGGTTACAGAGATAGGGAGGGTTGTAGGTGCTGGAGGAGGTTACAGAGATAGGGATGGTTGTAGGAGTTGGAGGAGGTTACAGAGAAAAAGGAGGGTTGTAGGAGCTGGAGGAGTTTACAGAGGTACGGAGTGTTGGAGGAGCTGGAGGAAGTTACAGAGATGGGGGGAGTTGTAGGAGCTGGAGGAGGTTACAGAGATAGGGTTGTAGGGGCTGGAGGAGGTTACAGAGATAGGGAGGGTTGTAGGCAATGGAGGAGGTTACAGAGATAGGGAGGGTTCTAGGCATTGAAGGTGGTTACAGATGTAGGTATGGTTCTGGGGCTGGAGGAGGTAACAGATAGGTTTGTAGGAGCTGGTGGAGGTTACAGAGATAGGGAGGTTTGTAGAGGCTAGAGGAGGTTACAGAGATAGGGAGTGCTGGTAGGTTACAGAGATAGGGAGGGTTGTCGGAATTGGAGGAGGTTACAGAGATAGGGAGGGTTTTATAGGCTGGGGGGGTTTCAGATATAGGGAGGCTTGTAGAATCTGGAGGAGGTTACAGAGATAGAGAGGGCTGGAAGTTTACAGAGAAAAGGAGGGTTGTAGGGGCTGGAGGAGGTTACAGAGATGTGGAGGGTTGTGGGGATTGGAGGAGGTTACAGAGATAGGGACTGGTGTAGTGGCTGGAGGAGGTTACAGAGATAGTGAGGGTTGTAGGGATTGGAGCAGGTTACAGAGGTAGGGAGGGTTGTAGGGACTGAAGGAGGTTACAGAGATAGGGAGGGTTGTAGGGGTTGGAGGAGGTTACAGAGATAGGGAGGGTTGTATGGATTGAAGGAGTTTACAGAGATAGGGAGGGTTGTAGGGGCTGGAGGAGGTTACAGAGATAGGGAGGGCTGTAGTGATTGAAGGAGTTTACAGAGATAGGGAGGGTTGTAGTAGCTGGAGGAGGTTACAGAGATAGGGAGGGTTGTAGGTGCTGGAGGAGGTTACAGAGATAGGGATGGTTGTAGGAGCTGGAGGAGGTTACAGAGATAGGGAGGGTTGTAGGTACTGGAGGAGGTTACAGAGATAGGGTTGTAGGATCTGGAGGAGATAACATAGGGAGGGTTGTAGAATCTGGAGGAGGTTACAGAGATAGGGAGGCCTGGAAGTTTACAGAGATACGGAGGTTTGTAGGGGCTGGAGGAAGTTACAGAGATGGGGAGGGCTGTCGGGGCTGGAGGAGGTTACAGATATGGGGAGGGTTGTAGGAATTGGAGGAGGTTACAAAGATAGGGAGGGTTTTTTTGGCTGGGGGAGGTTACAGAGATAGGTATGGGTGTAGTGGCTGGAGGATGTTACAGATATGGAGAGGGTTGAAGGGCTTGAAGGAGGTTACAGAGGTACGGAGGGTTGTAGTAGTTGGAGGAGGTTGCAGAGATAGGGTGGGTCTTGGGACTGGAGGAGGTTACATAGATAGGGAGGGTTGAAGGGGCTGAAGGAGGTTACAGAGATAGGTCGGTTTCTAGGTGCTGGAGGAGGTTACAGAGATAGCGTTTTAGGGGCTGGAGGAGGTTACGGAGATAGGGAGGGTTGTAGTAGTTGGAGGAGGTTACAGAGATAGTGAGGTTTGTAGGGGCTGGAGGAGGTTACAGAGATAGGTATGGGTGTAGTGGCTGGAGGATGTTACAGATATGGGGAGGGTTGAAGGGCTTGCAGGAGGTTACAGAGGTAGGGAGGGTTGTAGTAGTTGGAGGAGGTTGCAGAGATAGGGAGGGTTGTAGCGATTGGAGCAGGTTACAGAGGTAGGGATGGTTGTAGGGACTGAAGGGGTTACAGAGATAGGGAGGGTTGTAGGGGCTGGAGGAGGTTACAGAGATAGGGAGGGTTGTAGGATTTGGAGGAGGTTACAGAGATAGGGAGGGTTGTAGTAGCTGGAGGAGGTTACAGAGATAGGGATGTTTGTAGGAGCTGGAGGAGGTTACAGAGAGAGGGAGGTTTGTAGGAGCTGGAGGTGGTTACAGAGATAGGGAGGGTTGTAGGAGTTGAAGGAGGTTACAGAGATAGGGAGGGTTATAGGAGCTGCAGGAGGTTATAGAGATAGGGATGGTTGTAGGAGCTGGAGGAGGTTACAGAGAAAAAGGAGGGTTGTAGGAGTTGGAGGAGTTTACAGAGGTACGGAGGGTTGGAGGAGCTGGAGGAAGTTACAGAGATGGGGGGAGTTGTAGGAGCTGGAGGAGGTTACAGAGATAGGGTTGTAGGGGCTGGAGGAGGTTACAGAGATAGGGAGGGTTGTAGGCATTGGAGGAGGTTACAGAGATAGGGAGGGTTCTAGGCATTGAAGGTGGTTACAGATGTAGGTATGGTTGTAGGGGCTGGAGGAGGTAATAGAGATAGGTTTGTAGGAGCTGGTGGAGGTTACAGAGATAGGGAGGTTTGTAGAGGCTAGAGGAGGTTACAGAGATAGGGAGTGCTGGTAGGTTACAGAGATAGGGAGGGTTGTCGGAATTGGAGGAGGTTACAGAGATAGGGAGGGTTTTATAGGCTGGGGGGGTTTCAAATATAGGGAGGCTTGTAGAATCTGGAGGAGGTTACAGAGATAGGGAGGGCTGGAAGGTTACAGAGAAAAGGAGGGTTGTAGGGGCTGGAGGAGGTTACAGAGATGCGGAGGGTTGTGGGGATTGGAGGAGGTTACAGAGATAGGGACTGGTGTAGTGGCTGGAGGAGTTTACAGAAATAGGGAGGGTTGTAGTAGCTGGAGGAGGTTACAGAGATAGGGAGGGTTGTAGGTGCTGGAGGAGGTTACAGAGATAGGGATGGTTGTAGGAGCTGGAGGAGGTTACAGAGAAAAAGGAGGGTTGTAGGAGCTGGAGGAGTTTACAGAGGTACGGAGGGTTGGAGGAGCTGGAGGAAGTTACAGAGATAGGGAGTGTTGTAGGTACTGGAGGAGGTTACAGAGATAGGGTTGTAGGAGCTGGAGGAGATAACAGAGATAGGGAGGGTTGTAGAATCTGGAGGAGGTTACAGAGATAGGGAGGGCTGGAAGTTTACAGAGATAGGGAGGTTTGTAGGGGCTGGAGGAAGTTACAGAGATGGGGAGGGCTGTCAGGGCTGGAGGAGGTTACAGATATGGGGAGGGTTGTAGGAATTGGAGGAGGTTACAAAGATAGGGAGGGTTTTTGTGGCTGGGGGTGGTTACAGAGATAGGTATGGGTGTAGTGGCTGGAGGATGTTACAGATATGGAGAGGGTTGAAGGGCTTGAAGGAGGTTACAGAGGTACGGAGGGTTGTAGTAGTTGGAGGAGGTTGCAGAGATAGGGTGGGTCATTGGGACTGGAGGAGGTTACATAGATAGGGAGGGCTGTAGGGGCTGAAGGAGGTTACAGAGATAGGTAGGTTTGTAGGTGCTGGAGGAGGTTACAGAGATAGTGAGGTTTGTAGGGGCTGGAGGAGTTTACAGAGATATATATGGGTGTAGTGGCTGGAGGATGTTACAGATGTGGGGAGGTTTGAAGGGCTTGGAGGAGGTTACAGAGGTAGGGAGGGTTGTAGTAGTTGGAGGAGGTTGCAGAGATAGGGAGGGTTGTAGGGACTGAAGGGGTTACAGAGATAGCGAGTGTTGTAGGGGCTGGAGGAGGTTACAGAGATAGGGAGCGTTGTAGGGATTGAAGGAGTTTATAGAGATAGGGACTCTTGTAGGGGCTGGAGGAGGTTACAGAGATAGGGATGGTTGTAGTAGCTGGAGGAGGTTACAGAGATAGGGAGGGTTGTAGGATTTGGAGGAGGTTACAGAGATAGGGAGGGTTGTAGTAGCTGGAGGAGGTTACAGAGATAGGGATGTTTGTAGGAGCTGGAGGAGGTTACAGAGAGAGGGAGGGTTGTAGGAGCTGGAGGTGGTTACAGAGATAGGGAGGGTTGTAGGAGTTGGAGGAGGTTACAGAGATAGGGAGGGTTATAGGAGCTGCAGGAGGTTACAGAGATAGGGAGTGTTGCTGAAGCTGGAGGAGGATACAGAGATAAGGAGGGTTGTAGGGGCTGGAGGAGGTTACAGAGATGGGGAGGGTTGTAATGTTTGGAGGAGGTTACAGAGATAGGGAGGTTTGTAGGGGCTGGAGGAGGTTACAAAGTTAGGGTTGTAGGAGCTGGAGGAAGTTACAGAGATGGGGAGGGCTGGAAGGTTACAGATAAAAGGAGGGTTGTAGGGGCTGGAGGAGGTTACAGAGATGGGGAGGGTTGTAGGGTTTGGAGGAGGTTACATAGATAGGGAGTGTTGTACGGGCTGGAGGACGTTACAAAGTTAGGGTTGTAGGAGCTGGAGGAAGTTTCAGAGATAGGGAGGGTTGTAGAAGCTGGAGGATTTTACAGAGATAGGGAGGGCTGGACGGTTACAGAGATAGGGAGCGTTGTGGGGCTGGAGGAGTTTACAGAGATGGGGAGGGTTGTCAGGGCTGGAGGAGGTTACAGAGATGGGGAGGGTTGTAGGGATTTGAGGAGGTTACAGAGATAGGGAATGTTTTACGGGCTGGGCGAGGTTACAGAGATAGGTATGGGTCTATTGGCTGTAGGTTGTTACAGAGATAGGGAGGGTAGTAGGGATTGAAGGAGGTTACAGAGATAGGGAGGGTTGTAGGGATTGAAGGAGGTTACAGAGATAGGGAGGGTTGTAGTATTTGGAGGAGGTTACAGAGATAGGGAGGGTTGTAGAGGCTGGAGACGGTTACAGAAATAGGGTTGTAAGGGCTGGAGGAGTTTATAGAGATAGTTAGGGTTGTAGGAGCTGGAGGTGGTTACAGAGATAGGGAGGGCTTGATGGTTACAGAGCTAGTGAGGGTTGTAGGTGTGGAGCAGGTTCCAGAAATGGGGAAGGTTGTAGGTGCTGGAGGAGGTTACTGAGATTGGGAGGGTTTTAGAGATTGGAGGAGGTTACAGAGATAGGGAGGCCTGTAGGGATTGAAGGAGGTTACAGAGATTGAGAGTGTTGTAGTAGTTGGGGGATGTTACTTAGTTAGGGAGGATTGTAGGAGCTGTAGGAGGTTATAGAGATAGGGACGGTTGTAGAAGCTGGAGGAGGTTACAGAGATAGGGAGGGCTGGAAGTTTACAGAGATAGGGAGGGTTATAGGGGCTGGAGTAGGTTACAGAGATGGGGAGCATTGTCGGGGCTGGAGGAGGTTACAGAGATGGGGAGCGTTGTAGGTATTGGAGGAGGTTACAGAGATAGGGAGCGTTTTAGGCGCTGGGGGAGGTTACAGAGATAGGTATGGGTGTAGTGGCTGGAGGATGTTACTGATATAGGGGGGTTGTAGGGATTGAAGGTGGTTCCAGAGATAGGGAGGATTGTAGTAGTTGGAGGAGTTTACAGAGATAGGGAGGGTCGTTGGGACTGGAGGACGTTACAGCGATAGGGAGGGTTGTAGGGGCTGGAGGAGGTTACAGAGATAGGTAGTGTTGTAGAGGCTGGAGGAGGTTACAGAGATAGGGTTGTAGGGGCTCGAGGAGGTTACTGAGATAGGGTGGGTTGTAGGAGCTGGAGGAGGTTACAGAGATAGGGTTGTAGGGGCTGGAGGAGGTTACAGAGATAGGGAGGGTTGTAGGCATTGGAGGAGGTTACAGAGATAGGGAGGGTTCTAGGCATTGAAGGTGGTTACAGATGTAGGTATGGTTGTAGGGGCTGGAGGAGGTAATAGAGATAGGTTTGTAGGAGCTGGTGGAGGTTACAGAGATAGGGAGGTTTGTAGAGGCTAGAGGAGGTTACAGAGATAGGGAGTGCTGGTAGGTTACAGAGATAGGGAGGGTTGTCGGAATTGGAGGAGGTTACAGAGATAGGGAGGGTTTTATAGGCTGGGGGGGTTTCAAATATAGGGAGGCTTGTAGAATCTGGAGGAGGTTACAGAGATAGGGAGGGCTGGAAGGTTACAGAGAAAAGGAGGGTTGTAGGGGCTGGAGGAGGTTACAGAGATGCGGAGGGTTGTGGGGATTGGAGGAGGTTACAGAGATAGGGACTGGTGTAGTGGCTGGAGGAGTTTACAGAAATAGGGAGGGTTGTAGTAGCTGGAGGAGGTTACAGAGATAGGGAGGGTTGTAGGTGCTGGAGGAGGTTACAGAGATAGGGATGGTTGTAGGAGCTGGAGGAGGTTACAGAGAAAAAGGAGGGTTGTAGGAGCTGGAGGAGTTTACAGAGGTACGGAGGGTTGGAGGAGCTGGAGGAAGTTACAGAGATAGGGAGTGTTGTAGGTACTGGAGGAGGTTACAGAGATAGGGTTGTAGGAGCTGGAGGAGATAACAGAGATAGGGAGGGTTGTAGAATCTGGAGGAGGTTACAGAGATAGGGAGGGCTGGAAGTTTACAGAGATAGGGAGGTTTGTAGGGGCTGGAGGAAGTTACAGAGATGGGGAGGGCTGTCAGGGCTGGAGGAGGTTACAGATATGGGGAGGGTTGTAGGAATTGGAGGAGGTTACAAAGATAGGGAGGGTTTTTGTGGCTGGGGGTGGTTACAGAGATAGGTATGGGTGTAGTGGCTGGAGGATGTTACAGATATGGAGAGGGTTGAAGGGCTTGAAGGAGGTTACAGAGGTACGGAGGGTTGTAGTAGTTGGAGGAGGTTGCAGAGATAGGGTGGGTCATTGGGACTGGAGGAGGTTACATAGATAGGGAGGGCTGTAGGGGCTGAAGGAGGTTACAGAGATAGGTAGGTTTGTAGGTGCTGGAGGAGGTTACAGAGATAGTGAGGTTTGTAGGGGCTGGAGGAGTTTACAGAGATATATATGGGTGTAGTGGCTGGAGGATGTTACAGATGTGGGGAGGTTTGAAGGGCTTGGAGGAGGTTACAGAGGTAGGGAGGGTTGTAGTAGTTGGAGGAGGTTGCAGAGATAGGGAGGGTTGTAGGGACTGAAGGGGTTACAGAGATAGCGAGTGTTGTAGGGGCTGGAGGAGGTTACAGAGATAGGGAGCGTTGTAGGGATTGAAGGAGTTTATAGAGATAGGGACTCTTGTAGGGGCTGGAGGAGGTTACAGAGATAGGGATGGTTGTAGTAGCTGGAGGAGGTTACAGAGATAGGGAGGGTTGTAGGATTTGGAGGAGGTTACAGAGATAGGGAGGGTTGTAGTAGCTGGAGGAGGTTACAGAGATAGGGATGTTTGTAGGAGCTGGAGGAGGTTACAGAGAGAGGGAGGGTTGTAGGAGCTGGAGGTGGTTACAGAGATAGGGAGGGTTGTAGGAGTTGGAGGAGGTTACAGAGATAGGGAGGGTTATAGGAGCTGCAGGAGGTTACAGAGATAGGGAGTGTTGCTGAAGCTGGAGGAGGATACAGAGATAAGGAGGGTTGTAGGGGCTGGAGGAGGTTACAGAGATGGGGAGGGTTGTAATGTTTGGAGGAGGTTACAGAGATAGGGAGGTTTGTAGGGGCTGGAGGAGGTTACAAAGTTAGGGTTGTAGGAGCTGGAGGAAGTTACAGAGATGGGGAGGGCTGGAAGGTTACAGATAAAAGGAGGGTTGTAGGGGCTGGAGGAGGTTACAGAGATGGGGAGGGTTGTAGGGTTTGGAGGAGGTTACATAGATAGGGAGTGTTGTACGGGCTGGAGGACGTTACAAAGTTAGGGTTGTAGGAGCTGGAGGAAGTTTCAGAGATAGGGAGGGTTGTAGAAGCTGGAGGATTTTACAGAGATAGGGAGGGCTGGACGGTTACAGAGATAGGGAGCGTTGTGGGGCTGGAGGAGTTTACAGAGATGGGGAGGGTTGTAGGGATTTGAGGAGGTTACAGAGATAGGGAATGTTTTACGGGCTGGGCGAGGTTACAGAGATAGGTATGGGTCTATTGGCTGTAGGTTGTTACAGAGATAGGGAGGGTAGTAGGGATTGAAGGAGGTTACAGAGATAGGGAGGGTTGTAGTATTTGGAGGAGGTTACAGAGATAGGGAGGGTTGTAGAGGCTGGAGACGGTTACAGAAATAGGGTTGTAAGGGCTGGAGGAGTTTATAGAGATAGTTAGGGTTGTAGGAGCTGGAGGTGGTTACAGAGATAGGTAGGGTTGTAGAGGCTGGAGACGGTTACAGAAATAGGGTTGTAAGGGCTGGAGGAGTTTATAGAGATAGTTAGGGTTGTAGGAGCTGGAGGTGGTTACAGAGATAGGGAGGGCTGGATGGTTACAGAGCTAGTGAGGGTTGTAGGGGTGGAGCAGGTTCCAGAAATGGGGAAGGTTGTAGGTGCTGGAGGAGGTTACTGAGATTGGGAGGGTTTTAGAGATTGGAGGAGGTTACAGAGATAGGGAGGCCTGTAGGGATTGAAGGAGGTTACAGAGATTGAGAGTGTTGTAGTAGTTGGGGGATGTTACTTAGTTAGGGAGGATTGTAGGAGCTGTAGGAGGTTATAGAGATAGGGACGGTTGTAGAAGCTGGAGGAGGTTACAGAGATAGGGAGGGCTGGAAGTTTACAGAGATAGGGAGGGTTATAGGGGCTGGAGTAGGTTACAGAGATGGGGAGCATTGTCGGGGCTGGAGGAGGTTACAGAGATGGGGAGCGTTGTAGGTATTGGAGGAGGTTACAGAGATAGGGAGCGTTTTAGGCGCTGGGGGAGGTTACAGAGATAGGTATGGGTGTAGTGGCTGGAGGATGTTACTGATATAGGGGGGTTGTAGGGATTGAAGGTGGTTCCAGAGATAGGGAGGATTGTAGTAGTTGGAGGAGTTTACAGAGATAGGGAGGGTCGTTGGGACTGGAGGACGTTACAGCGATAGGGAGGGTTGTAGGGGCTGGAGGAGGTTACAGAGATAGGTAGTGTTGTAGAGGCTGGAGGAGGTTACAGAGATAGGGTTGTAGGGGCTCGAGGAGGTTACTGAGATAGGGTGGGTTGTAGGAGCTGGAGGAGGTTACAGAGATAGGGAGGGCTGTATGGTTACAGAGATAGGGAGGGTTGTAGGGGCTGGAGGAGGTTACAGAGTTGGGGAAGGTTGTAGTGGCTGGAGGAGGTTATTGAGATTGGGAGGGTTTTAGGGATTGGGGCAGGTTACAGAGATAGGGAGGGTTGTAGGGACTGAAGGAGGTAACACAGATAGGGAGAGTTGTAGGGGTTGGAGGAGGTTACAGAGATAGGGAGGGTTGTATGGATTGAAGGAGTTTACAGAGATAAGGAGGGTTGTAGGGGCTGGAGGAGGTTACAGAGATAGGGAGGGCTGTAGTGATTGAAGGCGTTTACAGAGATAGGGAGGTTTGTAGTAGCTGGAGGAGGTTACAGAGATAGGGAGGGTTGTCGGTGCTGGAGGTGGTTACAGAGATAGGGATGGTTGTAGGAGCTGGAGGAGGTTACAGAGAAAAAGGAGGGTTGTAGGAGCTGGAGGAGTTTACAGAGGTACGGAGGGTTGGAGGAGCTGGAGGAAGTTACAGAGATGGGGGGAGTTGTAGGAGCTGGAGGAGGTTACAGTGATAGGGAGTGTTGTAGGTACTGGAGGAGGTTACAGAGATAGGGTTGTAGGAGCTGGAGGAGATAACAGAGATAGGGAGGGTTGTAGAATCTGGAGGAGGTTACAGAGATAGGGAGGGCTGGAAGTTTACAGAGATAGGGAGGTTTGTAGGGGCTGGAGGAAGTTACAGAGATGGGGAGGGCTGTCGGGGCTGGAGGAGGTTACAGATATGGGGAGGGTTGTAGGAATTGGAGGAGGTTACAAAGATAGGGAGGGTTTTTGTGGCTGGGGGAGGTTACAGAGATAGGTATGGGTGTAGTGGCTGGAGGATGTTACAGATATGGAGAGGGTTGAAGGGCTTGAAGGAGGTTACAGAGGTACGGAGGGTTGTAGTAGTTGGAGGAGGTTGCAGAGATAGGGTGGGTCGTTGGGACTGGAGGAGGTTACATAGATAGGGAGGGCTGTAGGGGCTGAAGGAGGTTACAGAGATAGGTAGGTTTGTAGGTGCTGGAGGAGGTTACAGAGATAGTGAGGTTTGTAGGGGCTGGAGGAGTTTACAGAGATAGGTATGGGTGTAGTGGCTGGAGGATGTTACAGATGTGGGGAGGGTTGAAGGGCTTGGAGGAGGTTACAGAGGTAGGGAGGGTTGTAGTAGTTGGAGGAGGTTGCAGAGATAGGGAGGGTTGTAGGGATTGGAGCAGGTTACAGAGGTAGGGAGGGTTGTAGGGACTGAAGGGGTTACAGAGATAGCGAGGGTTGTAGGGGCTGGAGGAGGTTACAGAGATAGGGAGCGTTGTAGGGATTGAAGGAGTTTATAGAGATAGGGACTCTTGTAGGGGCTGGAGGAGGTTACAGAGATAGGGATGGTTGTAGGATTTGGAGGAGGTTACAGAGAGAGGGAGGGTTGTAGGAGCTGGAGATGGTTACAGAGATAGGGAGGGTTGTAGGAGTTGGAGGAGGTTACAGAGATAGGAAGGGTTATAGGAGCTGCAGGAGGTTACAGAGATAGGGAGTGTTGTTGAAGCTGGAGCTGGATACAGAGATAAGGAGGGTTGTAGGGGCTGGAGGAGGTTACAGAGATGGGGAGGGTTGTAATGTTTGGAGGAGGTTACAGAGATAGTGAGGTTTGTAGGGGCTGGAGGAGGTTACAAAGTTAGGGTTGTAGGAGCTGGAGGAAGTTACAGAGATAGGGAGGGCTGGAAGGTTACAGATAAAAGGAGGGTTGTAGGGGCTGGAGGAGGTTACAGAGATGGGGAGGGTTGTAGGGTTTGGAGGAGGTTACAGAGATAGGGAGTGTTGTACGGGCTGGAGGACGTTACAAAGTTAGGGTTGTAGGAGCTGGAGGAAGTTACAGAGATAGGGAGGGTTGTAGAAGCTGGAGGATTTTACAGAGATAGGGAGGGCTGGACGGTTACAGAGATAGGGAGCGTTGTGGGGCTGGAGGAGTTTACAGAGGTAGGGAGGGTTGTCAGGGCTGGAGGAGGTTACAGAGATGGGGAGGGTTGTAGGGATTTGAGGAGGTTACAGAGATAGGGAATGTTTTACGGGCTGGGCGAGGTTTCAGAGATAGGTATGGGTCTATTGGCTGTAGGTTGTTACAGAGATAGGGAGGGTTGTAGGGATTGAAGGAGGTTACAGAGATAGGGAGGGTTGTAGTATTTGGAGGAGGTTACAGAGATAGGGAGGGTCATTGGGACTGGAGGAGGTTACAGAGATAGGGATGGTTGTAGGGGTTGGAGGAAGTTACAGAGATAGGTAGGGTTGTAGAGGCTGGAGACGGTTACAGAGATAGGGTTGTAAGGGCTGGAGGAGTTTATAGAGATAGTTAGGGTTGTAGGAGCTGGAGGTGGTTACAGAGATAGGGAGGGCTGGATGGTTACAGAGCTAGTGAGGGTTGTAGGGGTGGAGCAGGTTCCAGAAATGGGGAAGGTTGTAGGTGCTGGAGGAGGTTACTGAGATTGGGAGGGTTTTAGAGATTGGAGGAGGTTACAGAGATAGGGAGGCCTGTAGGGATTGAAGGAGGTTACAGAGATTGAGAGTGTTGTAGTAGTTGGGGGATGTTACTTAGTTAGGGAGCGTTGTAGGAGCTGTAGGAGGTTATAGAGATAGGGACGGTTGTAGAAGCTGGAGGAGGTTACAGAGATAGGGAGCATTGTCGGGGCTGGAGGAGGTTACAGAGATGGGGAGCGTTGTAGGTATTGGAGGAGGTTACAGAGATAGGGAGCGTTTTAGGCGCTGGGGCAGGTTACAGAGATAGGTATGGGTGTAGTGGCTGGAGGATGTTACAGATATGGAGAGGGTTGAAGGGCTTGAAGGAGGTTACAGAGGTACGGAGGGTTGTAGTAGTTGGAGGAGGTTGCAGAGATAGGGTGAGTCGTTGGGACTGGAGGAGGTTACATAGATAGGGAGGGCTGTAGGGGCTGAAGGAGGTTACAGAGATAGGTAGTTTTGTAGGTGCTGGAGGAGGTTACAGAGATAGTGAGGTTTGTAGGGGCTGGAGGAGGTTACGGAGATAGGGAGGGTTGTAGTAGTTGGAGGAGGTTACAGAGATAGTGAGGTTTGTAGGGACTGGAGGAGGTTACAGAGATAGGTATGGGTGTAGTGGCTGGAGGATGTTACAGATATGGGGAGGGTTGAAGGGCTTGGAGGAGGTTACAGAGGTAGGGAGGGTTGTAGTAGTTGGAGGAGGTTGCAGAGATAGGGAGGGTTGTAGCGATTGGAGCAGGTTACAGAGGTAGGGATGGTTGTAGGGACTGAAGGGGTTACAGAGATAGCGAGGGTTGTAGGGGCTGGAGGAGGTTACAGAGATAGGGAGCGTTGTAGGGATTGAAGGAGTTTATAGAGATAGGGACTCTTGTAGGGGCTGGAGGAGGTTACAGAGATAGGGATGGTTGTAGGATTTGGAGGAGGTTACAGAGATAGGGAGGGTTGTAGTAGCTGGAGGAGGTTACAGAGATAGGGATGTTTGTAGGAGCTGGAGGAGGTTACAGAGAGAGGGAGGGTTGTAGGAGCTGGAGGTGGTTACAGAGATAGGGAGGGTTGTTGGAGTTGGAGGAGGTTACAGAGATAGGGAGGGTTATAGGAGCTGCAGGAGGTTACAGAGATAGGGAGTGTTGTTGAAGCTGGAGGAGGATACAGAGATAAGGAGGGTTGTAGGGGCTGGAGGAGGTTACAGAGATGGGGAGGGTTGTAATGTTTGGAGGAGGTTACAGAGATAGGGAGGTTTGTAGGGGCTGGAGGAGGTTACAAAGTTAGGGTTGTAGGAGCTGGAGGAAGTTACAGAGATAGGGAGGGCTGGAAGGTTACAGATAAAAGGAGGGTTGTAGGGGCTGGAGGAGGTTACAGAGATGGGGAGGGTTGTAGGGTTTGGAGGAGGTTACAGAGATAGGGAGTGTTGTGCGGGCTGGAGGACGTTACAAAGTTAGGGTTGTAGGAGCTGGAGGAAGTTACAGAGATAGGGAGGGTTGTGGGGCTGGAGGAGTTTACAGAGATGGGGAGGGTTGTCAGGGCTGGAGGAGGTTACAGAGATGGGGAGGGTTGTAGGGATTTGAGGAGGTTACAGAGATAGGGAATGTTTTACGGGCTGGGCGAGGTTACAGAGATAGGTATGGGTCTATTGGCTGTAGGTTGTTACAGAGATGGGGAGGGTTGTAGGGATTGAAGGAGGTTACAGAGATAGGGAGGGTTGTAGTATTTGGAGGAGGTTACAGAGATAGGGAGGGTCATTGGGACTGGAGGAGGTTACAGAAATAGGGATGGTTGTAGGGGTTGGAGGAGGTTACAGAGATAGGTAGGGGTTGTAGAGGCTGGAGACGGTTACAGAGATAGGGTTGTAAGGGCTGGAGGAGTTTACAGAGATAGTTAGGGTTGTAGGAGCTGGAGGTGGTTACAGAGATAGGGAGGGCTGGATGGTTACAGAGCTAGTGAGGGTTGTAGGGGTGGAGCAGGTTCCAGAAATGGGGAAGGTTGTAGGTGCTGGAGGAGGTTACTGAGATTGGGAGGGTTTTAGAGATTGGAGGAGGTTACAGAGATAGGGAGGCCTGTAGGGATTGAAGGAGGTTACAGAGATTGAGAGTGTTGTAGTAGTTGGGGGATGTTACTTAGTTAGGGAGGGTTGTAGGAGCTGTAGGAGGTTATAGAGATAGGGACGGTTGTAGAAGCTGGAGGAGGTTACAGAGATAGGGAGGGCTGGAAGTTTACAGAGATAGGGAGGGTTATAGGGGCTGGAGTAGGTTACAGAGATGGGGAGCATTGTCGGGGCTGGAGGAGGTTACAGAGATGGGGTGCGTTGTAGGTATTGGAGGAGGTTACAGAGATAGGGAGCGTTTTAGGCACTGGGGGAGGTTACAGAGATAGGTATGGGTGTAGTGGCTGGAGGATGTTACTGATATAGGGGGGTTGTAGGGATTGAAGGTGGTTCCAGAGATAGGGAGGGTTGTAGTAGTTGGAGGAGTTTACAGAGATAGGGAGGGTCGTTGGGACTGGAGGACGTTACAGCGATAGGGAGGGTTGTAGGGGCTGGAGGAGGTTACAGAGATAGGTAGTGTTGTAGAGGCTGGAGGAGGTTACAGAGATAGGGTTGTAGGGGCTCGAGGAGGTTACTGAGATAGGGAGGGTTGTAGGAGCTGGAGGAGGTTACAGAGATAGGGAGGGTTGTAGGGGCTGGAGGAGGTTACAGAGTTGGGGAAGGTTGTAGTGGCTGGAGGAGGTTATTGAGATTGGGAGGGTTTTAGGGATTGGGGGAGGTTACAGAGATAGGGAGGGTTGTAGGGGCTGGAGGAGGTTACAGAGATAGGGAGCATTTTAGGCGCTGGGGGAGGTTACAGAGATAGGTATGGGTGTAGTGGCTGGAGGATGTTACTGATATATGGGGGTTGTAGGGATTGAAGGTGGTTACAGAGATAGGGAGGGTTGTAGAGGCTGGAGGAGGTTACAGAGATAGGGAGGGTTGTAGGGCCTGGAGGAGGTTACAGAGATAGGGAGGGTTGTAGGGCCTGGAGGAGGTTACAGAGATAGGGAGGGTTGTAGGGGCTGGAGGAGGTTACAGAGATAGGGAGGGTTGTAGGGGCTGGAGGAGGTTACAGAGATAGGGAGGGTTGTAGGGCCTGGAGGAGGTTACAGAGATAGGGAGGGCTGTAGGGGCTGGAGGAGGTTACAGAGATAGGGAGGGTTGTAGGGGCTGGAGGAGGTTACAGAGATAGGGAGGGTTGTAGGGATTGGAGGAGGTTACAGAGATAGGGATTTTAGGACTGGAGGAGGTTTCAGGGTTACACAGGGATATTCATAGATGAGGTGAATGGGCAAAACTGTGGAAATAGATTTCTACATCGACAATTGTGATAAACATTGAAGCTCAAAACGGACAGAACAGGGCAACTTCTACATGGTAATATGCTGAAAATGTAGAGGTCCAGAGAGACTTGGGCATCCCAGTACTCAGATCTTCAAATATCCTGGACAGGTCCAGGGAATTATCGAAGGGGCCAATGGAACTCTGCCTTTTCTATCTCACGGATTAGAATATAAGGGGGCAGAGGTCATGCTTCAGTCTACATAAAGCCCTGGCTAGACCACACCTGGAGTCACTGTGAGACATTCTGGGCCCCACACCTTAGGAAGGATATATTGACCTCGGAGGGAGAGCAGTGTCAGTTTACCAGAATGAGACCGGGACTCCAAGGGTTAAATCACAAGGAGAGATTAAACACAAACTCGGCTTGTACTCCCTGGAAGTTAGAGGGTTAAGGAGGCGGTGGGGGGGGGGTGGATTTGATCAAACTTTTGAAGGGGAACAGAGCAGGGTCGATAGAGAGAAACTATTTCCCCTGGTTGGGGGGGGAGTCTGGGATTTGGGGGGGGGAAGAGTCTAAAAAGGAGAGGCCGACCTTTCAGGAGTGAAATTAGGAAACACTCCCACACACATTGGCCTTCGTCGCAAGGGGATTCGAGTGCAGGAGTGAAGATGTCTTGCTGCAGTTTTACAGACCCTCGGTGAGTTCCCGCCTGGAGTATTGTGCACAGTTTTAGTCTCCTTATGGAAGAAGGGATAGACTTGTCATAGAGGGAGGGCAGCGAATGTTCACCAGACTGATTCCTGGGATGGCTGGATTGTCTTATGAGGAGAGACTGAGGGAACTGGGACGGTATTCTCTCCAGGGCTCAACAGGGCAGGTGAGTCTCGGACCAGGGGATATAGTCTCAGAATAAGGGGCAGGATTGAGACAAGGAGGAGTTTCTTCACTCGGAGGGTGGTGAATCTTTTGGAATTCTCTAACCCAGAGGGCTGTGGGAGGCTCAGTCATGGACACGGGTTGTTTTCGTTGGAGCAGAGAAGACTGAGGGGCGACCTGATCGAGGTGTACAAGATTATATGGGGCATGGACAGGGGTGGATAGGGAGCAGCTTGTTCCCCTCAGTTGAAGGGCCAGTCACGAGGGGACATAAGTTCAAGGTGAGGGGCAGGAGGTTTAGGGGGGATGTGAGGAAAATCTTTTTTACCCAGAGGGTGGTGACGGTATGGAATGCGCTGCCTGGGAGGCTGGTGGAGGTGGGTTGCCTCACGTTCTTTAAGAAGTACCTGGATGCACATTTGACATGTCATAACATTCAAGGCTATGGGCCAAGTGCTGGTAAATGGGATGAGGCAGGTAGGTCAGGTGTTTCTCACGTGTCAGTGCAGACTCGGTGGGCCGAAGGGCCTCTTCTGCACTGTGTGATTCTGTGTCTATGTTGAAGACAGAGAGCGATAGATTTCCGGAGACCAACAACACCAAGGGACATGGAGATGGTGCAGGGAAGTGGCGTTGGGGGGAGATGAGCAGCCCGTGATCCATCTGATTGGCAGAGCAGGCTCGATGGGCCGAATGGCCTCCTCCTCTTCCTATGTTCTCAGGAAGGGCTGTAACAGTTTGGAAGCCTCATCCAGGAATGGCGAACGACACGGAATATCGATGGTTAATGTTGAATCTGGGAGATTGTGACTGATTTTTGTTAATGAGGAGGAGAGCAGCGTGTGTGTGTGTGTGTGTGTGTGTGGATTGAGGTCTCCACCGATCCACTGCTCGGCCAGGAACAGCCGCAAGTTCATTTGTCACAAGGTGAACTGCTCAGCAGCGTGTGAGCAGCGATAGACGGACAGACCAAACTCCAGCGAGATTCTCAGTCATCAGGCCCACCAGCAGAGAACTCAGCAAAAGTAACTACTTACGCGTCTCCTGTCATCTGCTACCCTCACCAGTGGAATTTCACATTTTGGTTACTAACATTTCAGCTAAAAAATAATACAATGTAAACCTTCCCATCGGAGTGTTTTCAGTGATCTTTCACACACAGCCCTATAATATTGTGAAACCCATCGATTGTGTCATTGGATATCTTTCTACTCCGGTAATGTTTGATGGGGACGGTGTAGAGGGAGCTTTACTCTGTATCTAACCCCGTGCTGTACCTGTCCTGGGAGCGTTTGAAGGGACAGTGTAGAGGGAGCTTTACTCTGTATCTAACCCCGTGCTGTACCTGTCCTGGGTGTGTTTGATGGGGATAGTGTAGAGGGAGCTTTACTCTGTATCTAACCCCGTGCTGTACCTGTCCTGGGAGTGTTTGATGGGGACGGTGTAGAGGGAGCTTTACTCTGTATCTAACCCCGTGCTGTACCTGTCCTGGGATTGTTGGATGGGGATAGTGTAGAGGGAGCATTACTCTGTATCTAACCCCGTGCTGTAACTGTCCTGGGAGTATTTGATGGGGACAGTGTAGAGGGAGCTTTACTCTGTATCTAATCCGTGCTGTATCTGTCCTGGGAGTGTTTGATGGGGATAGTGTAGAGGGAGCTTTACTCTGTATCTAACCCCGTGCTGTACCTGTCCTGGGAGTGTTTGATGGGGACAGTGTAGAGGGAGCTTTACTCTGTATCTAACCCCGTGCTGTACCTGTCCTGGGAGTGTTTGATGGGGACAGAGTAGAGGGAGCTTTACTCTGTATCTAACCCCGTGCTGTACCTGTCCTGGGAGTGTTTGATGGGGACAGTATAGAGGGAGCTTTACTCTGTATCTATCTCCGTGCTGTACCTGTCCTGGGAGTGTTTGATGGGGACAATGTAGAGGGAGCTTTACTGTGTATCTAACCCCGTGCTGTACCTGTCCTGGGAGTGTTCGATGGGGACAGTGTAGAGGGAGCTTTACTGTGTATCTAACCCTGTGCTGTACCTGTCCTGGGAGTGTTTGATGGGGACAGTGTAGAGGGAGATTTACTCTGTATCTAACCCCGTGCTGTACCTGTCCTGGGAGTGTTTGATGGGGACAGTGTAGAGGGAGCTTTACTCTGTATCTAAACCCGTGCTGTACCTGTCCTGGGAGTGTTTGATGGGGACAATGTAGAGGGAGCTTTACTGTGTATCTAACCCTGTGCTGTACCTGTCCTGGGAGTGTTTGATGGGGACGGTGTAGAGGGAGCTTTACTCTGTATCTAAACCCGTGCTGTACCTGTCCTGGGAGTGTTTGATGGGGACAATGTAGAGGGAGCTTTACTGTGTATCTAACCCTGTGCTGTACCTGTCCTGGGAGTGTTTGATGGGGACGGTGTAGAGGGAGCTTTACTCTGTATCTAAACCCGTGCTGTACCTGTCCTGGGAGTGTTTGATGGGGACGGTGTAGAGGGAGCTTTACTCTGTATCTAAACCCGTGCTGTACCTGTCCTGGGAGTGTTTGATGGGGACAGTGTAGAGGGAGCTTTACTCTGTATCTAACCCCGTGCTGTACCTGTCCTGGGAGTGTTTGATGGGGACAGTGTAGAGGGAGCTTTACTCTGTATCTAAACCTGTGCTGTACCTGTCCTGGGAGTGTTTGATGGGGACAGTGTAGAGGGAGCTTTACTCTGTATCTAACCCTGTGCTGTACCTGTCCTGGGAGTGTTTGATGGGGACAGTGTAGAGGGAGCTTTACTCTGTATCTAACCCTGTGCTGTACCTGTCCTGGGAGTGTTTGATGGGGACGGTGTAGAGGGAGCTTTACTCTGTATCTAAACCCGTGCTGTACCTGTCCTGGGAGTGTTTGATGGGGACAGTGTAGAGGGAGCTTTACTCTGTATCTAACCCCGTGCTGTACCTGTCCTGGGAGTGTTTGATGGGGACAGTGTAGAGGGAGCTTTACTCTGTATCTAAACCTGTGCTGTACCTGTCCTGGGAGTGTTTGATGGGGACAATGTAGAGGGAGCTTTACTCTGTATCTAACCCTGTGCTGTACCTGTCCTGGGAGTGTTCTGTACATACACTGGGTAGCTTGATTTCTATGTTTTAAATGTGAAGGACAGTCCCAAATATTTTCTTTAAATTTGTACATCACTGCCAAGGTGAAATTTTAGCAGAGATCCTGACAGGATAAAAAAGCCTGGGAAACTTTTCATTTGTCAATAGCCTTTTCCAACCTTCAACATCAGTTTGGATCTACGTGGTTTGAAAGTTGCTGAATTGGGATCGGGGCTGAGAGCAAGATGATTACAATTGATCACTTTTAGCTACTGCTGAAGGTCCTTTGAAGTCTTTAGGAAATGTCCTGTGGGTTGTTGAGCCTCTTTGAAGATGGAGCTTCAGTTACAGAAAGGGAGCGTGGGTAAATTCGGAGTTCCCTGCCAATTAACTTCACTCCCACCTCACTCTGCTGCCTCTCTTCCCCTCACTGGAGCCTTTGCTCCCTACGTCAGTCAGCTCTGCCTCCCCACACCCCCCAACACCACCCCACCCCCCCCCCCCCCACCCCTCACCCTCTGAGATGCTCCAGACCCCACTGCAAGTTGAGGGAATCTCACCCACTCCGTCCACCCTCCTCACGGTGATCCCGTCAGTGTCTCTGCTACTGAGAGGGAGAGGGATGTCAGCCTGGGATTAAACTCCCCTACAGTGGTGCTCACTCTCCCTCTCTCTCTCTCATCAGTATGTCTGCCTCACCCCCAAACCTCTCTCCCCCAAAATGTTCATCTCTCTCTCTCTCCCGCAGGCTTCCCTCTCACCCACCCAAGTTTCTCCCTGCCCCGGTCTCTCCCTGATTCTCTCTCTCTTCTGTCTCTGCATTCTCTCTCTCCCCCCCAGACTCTGTCTCCACCCAGTCTCTCCTGTGTCTCTCTCTCTCTCCCCCAGACTCTCTCTCCGCCCGGTCTCTCCTGTGTCTCTCTCTCTCTCCCCCAGACTCTCTCTACGCCCAGTCTCTCCTGTGTCTCTCTCTCTCTCCCCCAGACTCTACGCCCAGTCTCTTCCGTGTCTCTCTCTCTCCCTGTCTCTCTCTCTCTCCCCCAGACTCTCTCTACGCCCAGTCTCTTCCGTGTTTCTCTCCCTCCCTGTCTCTCTCTCTCTTTCCAGTTTTTCTCTCTCTCTCCCCCAGACTCTATCTCTGCCCAGTCTCTCCTGTCTCTCCCTCAGACTCCCTCTCTGCCCAGTCTCTCCTGTGTCTCTCTCTCCCCCAGACTGTCTCTACGCCAAGTCTCTCCTGTGTCCCTCTCTCTCTCCCCCAGACTCTCTCTCCGTCCAGTCTCTCCTGTCTCTCTCTCTCTCTCCCCTAGACTGTCTCTACGCACAGCCTCTCCTGTGTGTGTCTCTCTCTCCCAGACTCTCTCTATGCCCAGTCTCTCCTGTGTGTCTCTCTGTCCCCCAGACTCTCCCTCCGCCCAGTCTCACCCTGTCTCTCTCTCTCTCTCCCAGACTCTCCCTCCGCCCAGTCTCTCCTGTGTGTGTGTCTCTCTCTCTCTCCCAGTCTCTCCCTCCGCCCAGTCTCTCCAGTGTCTCTCTCTCTCCCAGACTCTCTCTACGCCCAGTCTCTCCTGTGTGTCTCTCTCTCCCCCAGACTCTCCCTCCGCCCAGTCTCTCCTGTGTTTCTCTCTCTCCCAGTCTCTCTTTCCGCCCAGAGTCTCCTGTGTCTCTCTCTCTCCCAGACTCTCTCTCCGCCCAGTCTCTCCTGTGTCTCTCTCTCTCTCTCCCCCAGACTCTCTCTCCGCCCAGTCTCTCCTGTGTCTCTCTCTCCCAGACTCTCCCTCTGCCCAGTCTCTCCTGTGTGTGTGTCTCTCTCTCTCTCCCAGTCTCTCCCTCCGCCCAGTCTCTCCAGTGTCTCTCTCTCTCCCAGACTCTCTCTACGCCCAGTCTCTCCTGTGTGTCTCTCTCTCCCCCAGACTCTCCCTCCGCCCAGTCTCTCCTGTGTTTCTCTCTCTCTCCCAGTCTCTCTTTCCGCCCAGTCTCTCCTGTGTCTCTCTCTCTCCCAGACTCTCTCTCCGCCCAGTCTCTCCTGCGTCTCTCTCTCTCTCCCAGACTCTCTCTATGCCCAGTCTCTCCTGTGTGTGTCTCTCTCTCCCCCAGACTCTCCCTCCGCCCAGTCTCTCCTGTGTTTCTCTCTCTCTCCCAGTCTCTCTCTCAGCCCAGTCTCTCTCTCCGCCCAGTCTCTCTTTCCGCCCTGTCTCTCCTGTGTCTCTCTCTCTCCCAGACTCTCTCTACGCCCAGTCTCTCCTGTGTCTCTCTCTCCCCAGATTCTCTCTCCACCCAGTCTCTCCTGTCTCTCTGTATCTCCCCCAGACTCTCCCTCCGCCCAGTCTCTCCTGTGTCTCTCTCTCCCCGTCTCTCTCTCTCTTCCCAGTTTCTCTCTCTCTCTCTGTCTCTTAAGTTTCTTTATCTCTCTCTCTCCAGTCTCCAGTTTTTCTCTATCTTTCTCTCTCCAATCTTTCTCTCCCTTTCTCCAGTCTCTCTCCCTCTCTCTGCAGCTTCTGTCTCTCTCCCTCTCTCTGCAGTCTCTCTCCACCCTCCCCCACTCCCAGCCTCTCACGACCCATCAAGATCTGAACGCCCCACTCAATAAACTAAGATCTCAAGCACGCCATTCAAGAGGAAGGTTATTTATGAGTACTTGAACCCAGAGAGGCTCTCACAGCTCAGTCAAAGCTGAAAGTAAAAGGGGAGTTACTGTGAAAAATAACTGAATTAAGAAATTGGACCTGACTTGATCTGAGGCAAACACGACACACTCCGGCTGAACTCCACCAGCAATAGGAAGCTCCGTACTTGCAAACATTAGAACTTGTAGGAATTTTTATTTAAATCTGAAAATATCATGTCTGAGCATTAATGAGAATCTTAACCTGAAATTTGGAGCACTGTGCACAGTTCCAGTCTCCATATCCCTTGTTTAGACCACACTTGGAGCACTGTGCACAGTTCCAGTCTCCACATCCCTTGGTTAGACCACACTTGGAGCACTGTGCACAGTTCCAGTCTCCACATCCCTTGGTTAGACCACACTTGGAGCACTGTGCACAGTTCCAGTCTCCATATCCCTTGGTTAGACCACACTTGGAGCACTGTGCACAGTTCCAGTCTCCATATCCCTTGGTTAGACCACACTTGGAGCACTGTGCACAGTTCCGGTCTGCATATCCCTTGGTTAGACCACACTTGGAGCACTGTGCACAGTTCTGATCTGCATATCCCTTGGTTAGACCACACTTGGAGCACTGTGCACAGTTCCAGTCTCCATATCCCCTGGTTAGACCACACTTGGAGCACTGTGCACAGTTCCAGTCTGCATATCCCTTGTTTAGACCACACTGGGAGCACTGTGCACAGTTCCAGTCTCCATATCCCCTGGTTAGACCACACTTGGAGCACTGTGCACAGTTCTGATCTGCATATCCCTTGGTTAGACCACACTTGGAGCACTGTGCACAGTTCCAGTCTCCATATCCCCTGGTTAGACCACACTTGGAGCACTGTGCACAGTTCCAGTCTGCATATCCCTTGGTTAGACCACACTTGGAGCACTGTGCACAGTTCTGGTCTCCATATCCCTTGGTTAGACCACACTTGGAGCACTGTGCACAGTTCCAGTCTCCATATCCCTTGTTTAGACCACACTTGGAGCACTGTGCACAGTTCCAGTTTCCATATCCCTTGGTTAGACCACACTGGGAGCACTGTGCACAGTTCCGGTCTGCATATCCCTTGGTTAGACCACACTTGGAGCACTGTGCACAGTTCTGGTCACTTATTACAAAATGGATGTAGTGGCACTGGAAAAGGTGAAAAAAAGATTTTCAAGCATAATACCAGAACTGAGAGGTTATAACTATCAGAAAAGACTGAACAGGCTGGGGTTCTTTTCTCTAGAATACAGAAGGCTGAGGGGTGACCTGATCGAGGTCTTTAAAATGATGAAAGGGTTTCGATAGGGTAGACGTAGAGAAGATGTTTCCACTTGTGGGAGTGTGACCAGGACTAGAGGCCATCGATATAAAATCATCACTAATAAACCCAATGGGGAATTCAGGAGAAACCTCTTTACCCAGAAAGTGGGGGAGAATGTGGGACTCGCTCCCACAGGGAGTGGTCGAGGTGAATGGTGTCGATGTATTGAAGGGGGAAGCTGGATAAACACATGAGGGAGAGAGGAATAGAAGGATATGGGGATGGGGTGAGATGGAGAGGGGATGGGAGGAGGCTCATGTGGAGCAGAAACACCAGCACGGAGCAGATGGGCCGAATGGCCTGTTTCTGTGCTGTAGTCCCAATAGAGAATGAGATGCTGAGGAATGGTGCTGTCTTTCAAATGAAACATTAAACTGAGGCCCCCGTCTGCCCTTTCAGGGGGGTGTAAAAGATGCCATGGCCATGATTTGGAAGAAGAGACGGGGTGGGGGGGGGGGGGGTGGGGGGGGGGGGGGGGGGGGTGCGGAGTTCGTCCTGGGGCCAATAGTTATCCCTCAACCAACAGCACTAAAAAATAACCAGGTAATCTGTGTCATTATCACATTGCTGTTTGTGGGATCTTGCTGTGCGCAAATTGGTGCAGCGTTTCCCACGTTGCAACACAGTGACCGCACTTCAAATAAGAGTCCTTCATTGGCCGTGAAACGCTCTGGGACGTCCTGAGGCTGCAGACGGCACGCCAAAGACGCAGGCCTTTCCTTCCCCCAGGGGTCAGAGGGCAAATGAGAGTGAGGCCTACTCCAAACAGGCTCTTGGCCTTCTGCGCCTTACCTCGAGCCTTAATTGGCCCCAGCAGCGAGGAGGCGACCACTCGTGGGGAGTGAAGTGGAACGTTTGTAAAAGAGATTTCAAAAGCTTCAGCTGTGTGTATACGAAATTTGACAAAATAGTGTTGCCATGTCAGTGTTAATCAGTGTAATTAAACAGATCGAAGGGAAAGCAATTTCCAACGTTTCATATCAAGAAGATATGCAAATAACAGTCCTGCACAGTGGGTGATAAATGTGTTCACTAATTAAGTTGTTATAGGTGCAGGAATTATTTCATATTAACAGTGACACAAACTCTGCACCAATTATCTACATCATGAGGCTCATCCACTCACACTGTGCCTGCTTCCTCTGTGTTAGGAATAAACAATCTGAAAATTAGTCATCATCTTTCACCCGGGGATCTAACACACGGGGACAGGGAGACACCCACCCTCTTCCTCCCTAAAGGTGTGGCTAAGGTCCAGGGCTGGGCCTGTTGAGGGTGAACCCGGTGTTCCACACACACGTTGAACGTAACCACCTTGCTTTTCGTTTGGCACCTGCTTTCAGAGCCCTTCCGTCAGGATCACAATCACGAGAAATTACCTGGGGGAGAAACAACAATTTATACCGCACAAGAAGAGAGCGCTGAGTGCCTGTCAGGCGATCGGTGGAGGCCTTGCCATGACGGCCGTACCCAACCCAACCCGCGCTGGCGAAACTGGAACCATCACGTTCCAACGTGGGAGGTGGCTCCGCGGTGGCACGGCACCCGGTAACCGACCCCTGGGTCGTGCGAGAAGTTACATTGCGAACCAGTTTAAGACTGTCAGCCCGGCCCACAGTGAGGTGGCTCACTGACCCGTGCCCGAAGCCGCACGTACAGGGCCTGACCTTTGCGGTCGAGAGGAACCTGTCCGCACGTTGTGCCCTTTTCGAGCAAACAACAGCCATTTCCCCTGGAGCGGTGCCTTGACCAGTCGGAGTCGACCTGCCTGGTTTGAACTTGGACAAAGCCGAGCAGTTAACTGATCCACGCTGCGTTCCCTTGTGGCTCCATTAGCACTCTCTTCTCGTGCGGTATAAGATTGTTGGTGAATTCTTTGCGAGCTATCCCGGTGAGCGCCCAAAGCTTTGATGGTACAGCTGTTTCTCAGCATCTCTCTGCCCCTCTTAATGAAACCGAGGGTGCTGCCCCCTTTGGCAACCCCCCCCCCCCCACTCTCAATCTCTCCTGCCACCTTCAATGATTCATGGACAAGAGTAAAGAAGGCACCTGCCTTGCTATCTTGCCTTTCGATACTCCAGGAAGTCACTGGCTGGGCACTTGTTGCCCATTCCTAATTGCCCCCTTCAGCGTCTGCCATTGGCGCTCGCTGTGTGGCTGGTGCCACTGTTTCGGAAGGCACTTAAGGATCAACCACATGGCTGTGGGTCTGGACTCACCCAGATTCATCATGGCACAGAAGGACGGCATTCGGCCCATCCAGTCCATGCTGTCTCTCTGTAGAGCAATCCAGTCAGTCCCATTCCCCCCGCTCCATCCCCGTATCCCTGTGGGTTTATTCCCCCTCAAGCGTCCGTCCAATTTCCTTTTGAAATCGTTCATCGTCTCCGCTTCCACCATCCTCGTAGGCAGCGAGTTCCAGCTCATTACCACTCGCTGTGTAAAAAAGTTCCTCCTCACATCCCCCCTCTGCCCAAAACCTTCAATCTGTGTCCCCCAGTCCTTGTCCCATCAGCTAATGGCAACAGCTTCTCTTTGTCTGCCTTATCTAAACCCATCATCATCTTGTACACCTCGATCAGATCCCCCCTCAATCTCCTTTGCTCCAAGGAGAACAACCCCAGCTTCTCCAACCCAACCTTGTAGCTAAAATCCCTCATCCCTGGACCCATTCTGCTCAATCTCCTCCCCATCCTCTCAAGGACCCTCACTTCCTTCCCAAAGTGAGGAGACCAGAACTGGACACAATACTCTGCTGTTGGCCAGAGTAGGTGAGGGTTGCAGATTGCTTTTCCCAAGGGGACAATGAATGAACCAGATGGGTTTTGAGGACAGTCCAATAATTTCATATTCACTAGTACTGAGACAAGCTTTTAACTCCAGATTCGATGAATTAATTGAATTTAAATTCCCTCCCCAGTGGCTGTGGTGGGATTTGAACTGGATCATTAGTCTGGACGGCAGGATTGGCAGTTGAATAACAGAACTACCTCGTGACTGGAATCCCATAAACGATATCACCTTGCCTTCTGTGGGATCTTGCTGTGCTCAGACTGGCTGCCGTGTTTCCTACATTACAGTGACTTTTTAAAAAAAAATCTTTCACAGGATGTGGGTGTCGCTGGCTGGGCCAGAATTTATTGCCCATCCCTAATTGCCCCTTGAGAAGGAGGTGGTGAGCTGCCTTCTTGACCCGCTGCTGTCCCTGTGGTGTAGGTACACCCACCGTGCTGTTAGGGAAGGAGTTCCAGGATTTTGACCCAGCGACAGTGAAGAACGGCCGATATATTTCCAAGTCAGGATGGTGAGTGACTTGGAGGGGAACTTCCAGGTGGTGGTGTTCCCATGTGTCTGCTGCCCTTGTCCTTCTGGATGGTAGAGGTTGTGGGTTTGGAAGGTGCTGTCGAAGGAGCATTGGCTCGTCCCTGCAATGCATCTTGTAGATGGTACACACACTGCTGCTACCGAGCATCAGTGGTGGTGGGAGTGAATGTTTGTGGATGGGGTGCCAGTCAAGTGGGGCTGCTTTATCCTGGATGGTGTCGAGCTTCTTGAGTGTTGTGGGAGCTGCACTCATCCAGGCAAGTGGTGAGTATTCCATCACACTCCTGACTTATGCCTTGTAGATGGTGGACAGGCTTTGGGGAGTCAGGAGGTGAGTGACTCACCGCAGGATTCCCAGCCTCTGACCTGCTCTTGTAGCCACAGTATTTATATGGCTGGCCCAGTTCAGTTTCTGGTCAATGGTAACTCCCAGGATGTTGATAGTGGGGGAATTCAGCGATGATGATGCCATTGAACATCAAGGGACGATGGTTAGATTCTCTCTTATTGGAGATGGTCATTGCCTGGCACTTGTGTGGCACGAATATTACTGGCCACTTGTCAGTCCAAGACTGGATATTGTCCAGGTCTTGCTGCATTTGGACATGGGCTGTTTCAGTGTGTGAACTAGGGATCCCTAATCAGCATTAGGGATGGGCAATAAAGGCTGGGCTTGCTAGTGACACCCACATCTCGTGAGTGAATATTTAAAGTGACAGACTGATCATTTTGGACTAGTTAGGGGTGGGGGTGTGGAGGTTGGGTCTATTGAACGATCATTCCAGCATGCGAACACACTGTGTCTCCCCCACTGCTGCCTCCAAAAAGCAACGTGTGTCACTGGGCTGGAAAGTGATTCTTAAAGCGAATTGATTCCGAGCCATGCTGTTTTCCAGTTACACTAATGGGACAGTGCGGGATCAAATGGGCTGTTTGATAACTATGCTTACAAATCAGGAGCCTCCCACATACCCAACGATATCACCCACAGATTGACATTCACTCCAACATTCTCTGCAATATTCTCATTACTGGGTCACAGACAGTGGAGAGACAATATTAAATAAAGGGTGCAACTCTAAAGAGGGAGCAGAGGGACCTGGGCGTAGCTGTGCACAAATCACAGAGTGGCAGAACAGGTTGAGAGCGCGGTAACTAAAGCATACAGTCTCCTGGGCTTTATTCACAGGGTCACAGAGCACAAGAGCATGGAGGTTATGTTAAACCTGTATAAATAATTGTGTCCAGTTCTAGGCTCCGTGCTTTCGGAAGGATGTGAAGGTGTGAGAGAGAGAGAGTGCGGAAAAGATTCACGAGAGTGGTTCCAGGGACGAGGGACTTCAGTTCCGTGGAGGGGTTGGAGGAGCTGGGGCAGTTCTCCTCGGAGAAGAGAAGGTTGGAGGGGAGATTTGATGGAGGTGTTCAGAATCACGAGGGGTCCGGACAGCGTAGGGAGGGAGAGACTGTTCCCATTGGCGACAGGATCGATAAGCAGAGGGACGCTGATTTAAGGTGATTGGTAAAAGAAGCAACGGAGACAGCAGGAGAAACTTTTCCACGCGGTGAGTTTTTAGGATCTGGAATGTTCTGCCCGAGAGTGTGGGGGAGGCAGGTTCAATCGAGGGTTTCAAATGGGAACTGGGTCCTTAACTGAAAAGGAGGAATGGGCAGGGTTACGGAGTAAAGTTGGCCTGGGATAGGATGAGTTCAGCTGTTCTAGAAGAGAGCTGGCACTGATAGGATGGGTAGAATGGCCTCTTTCTGTAAAGGTACTATGATACCATGAAACCCTGTCAGCATATCGGAAGGTTTGTGGGTCAGTTAGATACAGAGTAAAGCTCCCTCTATACTGTCCCCATCAAACACACCCAGCACGGGGTTAGATGCAGAGTGAATCTCCCTACACACTGTCCTCATCAAACACTCCCAGGACAGGTACAGCACGGGGTTAGATACAGAGTAAAGCTCCCTCTACACTGCTCCCATCAAACACTGCCAGGACAGGTACAGCACGGGGTTAGATACAGAGTAAAGCTCCTGCTACACCGTCTCCATCAAACACTCTCAGGACATGTACAGAACGGGGTTAGATACAGAGTAAAACTCCCTCTACACTGTCCCCATCAAACACTCCCAGGACCGGTACAGCACGGGGTTAGGTACAGAGTAAAGCTCCCTCTACACTGTCCCCATCAAACACTCCCAGGACAGGTAGAGCACGGGTTTAGATCTAAGATGTAATGGATGCACCTTCCTCATACATGCAACGTGTGTCTGTCAGTGTGAAGTGTAGACTGTGCCTGGCAATCATGAATGTCAGTAAAATCATCCCCCTGGGAGTTGTTAAGTCGAGCTAACATTGTGAAGGGAGTGTAGATTGTGTGTTTTACTGCTTCCTACATTAACAGCAAAGCTGTAAACATTGTTGACTACATCCCAGCCTCTAGCAGGGAGTTGTTAGAAGGAGTTTGTCTAACACTGGAAACAGGTTCAGGGAAAAAAGCCTGAGGCACTTTAATATTTCATTTAGTTCAAGCCTCTTCGTTACCATCGCAACCTGTTGCTCGCTGACCAGTGGCTCCAGGATCAGCCGTGACGCCATTATCAATTTCAACCAGCAGTGTACCATTCCCTCCCTATCTCCGTACCCTCCTCCAGCACCAACATCCCTCCCTATCTCCATATCCCCCTCCAGCCCCAGCATCCCTCCCTATCTGCGTACCCTCCTCCAGCCCCAGCATCCCTCCCTATCTCTGTAACCTCCTCCAGTCCCTACAACACTCCCTATCTCTGTAACCTCCTCCAGACCCTACACCCTCCCTATCTCTGTAACCTCATCCAGCCCCAGCATCCCTCCCTATCTCCGTACCCTCCTCCAGCTCCTACAACCCTCCCTAACTCTGTAACCTCCTCCAGTCCCCACAACACTCCCTAAATCTGTAACCTCCTCCAGTCCCCACAACACTCCCTATCTCTGTAACCTCCTCCAGCCTCAGCAATCCCTCCCTATCTCCGCACCCTCCTCCAGCCCTAAAACCTTCCCTATCTCCTTACCCTCCTCCAGCCCCTACACCCTCCCTATCTCTGTAAACTCCTCCAGTCCCAACAAACCTCCCTATCTCTGTAACCTCCTCCAGCAGCAACTTCCCTCCCTATCTCTGTAACCTCCTCCAGTCCCTACAACCCTCCCTATCTCCGTACCCTCCTCCAGCAGCAACATCCCTCCCTATTGCTGTAACCTCCTCCAGAACCAACATCACTCCTATCTCTGTAACCTCCTCCAGCCCCTACACCCTCCCTATCTCTGTAACCCCCTCCAGCACCAACATCCCTCCCTATCTCCGTAACCTCCTCCAGCCCCAGCAACCCTCCCTAAATCTGTAACATCATCCAGCACCAACTTCCCTCCCTATCTCCATACCCTCCTCCAGCCCCTAAAACCCTCCCTATCTCGGTAACATCATCCAGCCCCTACAACCCTCCCTATCTGTGTAACCTCCTCCAGCAGTAACTTCTCTCCCTATCTCCGGGACCTCCTCCAGCCCCTACACCCTCCCTATCTCTGTAACCTCCTCCAGCACCAACAACCCTCCCTACCTCCGTACCCTCCTCCAGCACCAAACATCCCTCCTTATCTCCGTAACCTCCCTCAGCCCCCATGACCCTCCCTAATTCTGTAACCTCCTCCACCCTCTACAAGCGCCCCTAACTCTGTAACCTCCTCCACCCCCTACAACCCACCCTATCTCAGTAATCTCCTCCAGCCCCGGCATCCCTCCCTATCTCCGTACCCTCGCCCAGCCGCTAGACCTTCCCAATCTCCGTACCCTCCTGAAGCCCCTACAACCCTCCCTATCTCTGTAACATCATCCAGCACCAACTTCCCTCCCTATCTCTGTACCCTCCTCCAGCCCCTACAACCCTCCCTATCTCGGTAACATCATCCAGCCCCTACAACCCTCCCTATCTCTGTAACCTCCTCCAGCAGTAACTTCCCTCCCTATCTCCGGAACCTCCTCCAGCCCCTACACCCTCCCTATCTCTGTAACCTCCTCCAGCACCAACATCCCTCCCTATCTCTGTACCCTCCTCCAGCACCAAACATCCCTCCTTATCTCCGTAACCTCCCTCAGCCCCCATGACCCTCCCTATTTCTGTAACCTCTTCCACCCCCGACAACCCACCCTATCTCTGTAACCTCCTCCACCCCCTACAACCCACCCTATCTCAGTAATCTCTTCCAGCCCCGGCATCCCTCCCTATCTCCGTAACCTCCTCCAGACCCAGCAACACTCCCTATCTCCGTACAATCCCCCAGCCCATACAACCCTCCCTATCTCCGTACCCTCCTCCAGCCCCTACAACCCTACCTATTTCTGTAACCTCCTCCAGCCCCTACAACCCTTCCTATCTCTGTAAACTCCTCCAGCCCCAGCATCTCTCCCTATATCTGTAACCTTCTCCAGCCCCTACACTCTCCCTATCTCCATAACCCCTCCAGGCCCTACATCCCTCCCTATCTCTGTAACCTTCTCCAACCCCTACACCCTCCCTATCTCTGTAACCTTCTCCAACCCCTACCCCTCCCTATCTCTGTAACCTCCTCCAGCACCAACATCCCTCCCTATCTCTGTAAACTCCTCCAGCCCCTACAACCCTCCCTATCTCTATAACCTCCTCCAGCCCCTAGAACCTCCCTATCTCTTGAACCTCCTCCAGTGCCTACAACCCTCCCTATCTCCGTACCCTCCTCCAGCCCCTACACCCTCCCTATCTCTGTAACCTCCTCCAGTCCCTACAACCCTCCCTATCTCCGTACCCTCCTCCAGCACCAACACCCTCCCTATCTCTGTAACCTCCTCCAGCACCAAAATCCCTCCTATCTCTGTAACGTCCTCCAGCCCCTACACCCTCCCTATCTCTGTAACCTCCTCCAGCCCTACAACCCTCCCTATCTCTGTAACCTCCTCCAGCCCTTACACCCTTCCTATCTCTGTAACCCCATCCAGCACCAACATCCCTCCATATCTTTGTAACCTTCTCCAGCCCCTACAACCCTCCCTATCTCTGTAACCTCCTCCAGCCCCCTACACCTCCCTATCTCTGTAACCCCCTCTAGCACCAACATCCCTCCCTATCTCCGTAACCTCCTCCAGACCCAGCAACCCTCCCTCTATCCGTACCCTCCCCCAGCCCCTACACCTCCCTCACTATCTCTGTAACCTTCTCCAACCCCTACACCCTCCCTATCTCTGTAACCTTCTCCAACCCCTACCCCTCCCTATCTCTGTAACCTCCTCCAGCACCAACATCCCTCCCTATCTCTGTAAACTCCTCCAGCCCCTACAATCCTCCCTATCTCTATAACCTCCTCCAGCCCCTAGACCCTCCCTATCTCTTGAACCTCCTCCAGTGCCTACAACCCTCCCTATCTCCGTACCCTCCTCCAGCCCCTACACCCTCCCTATCTCTGTAACCCCATCCAGCACCAACATCCCTCCATATCTTTGTAACCTTCTCCAGCCCCTACAACCCTCCCTATCTCTGTAACCTCCTCCAGCCCCTACACCCTCCTATCTCTGTAACCCCCTCTAACACCAACATCCCTCCCTATCTCCGTAACCTCCTCCAGACCCAGCAACCCTCCCTCTATCCGTACCCTCCCCCAGCCCCTACACCTTCCCTATCTCCGTACCCTCCTCCAGCCCCTACACTCTCCCTATCTCCATAACCCCTCCAGCCCCTACATCCCTCCCTATCTCTGTAACCTTCTCCAACCCCTACACCCTCCCTATCTCTGTAACCTTCTCCAACCCCTACCCCTCCCTATTTCTGGAACCTCCTCCAGCACCAACATCCCTCCCTATCTCTGTAAACTCCTCCAGCCCCTACAACCCTCCCTATCTCTATAACCTCCTCCAGCCCCTAGACCCTCCCTATCTCTTGAACCTCCTCCAGTGCCTACAACCCTCCCTATCTCCGTACCCTCCTCCAGTCCCTACAACCCTCCCTATCTCTGTAACCTCCTCCAGCCCCTACACCCTTCCTATCTCTGTAACCCCATCCAGCACCAACATCCCTCCATATCTTTGTAACCTTCTCCAGCCCCTACAACCCTCCCTATCTCTGTAACCTCCTCCAGCCCCTACACCCTCACTATCTCTGTAACCCCCTCTAGCACCAACATCCCTCCCTATCTCCGTAACCTCCTCCAGACCCAGCAATCCTCCCTCTATCCGTACCCTCCTCCAGCCCCTACACTCTCCCTATCTCCATAACCCCTCCAGCCCCTACATCCCTCCCTATCTCTGTACCCTCCTCCAGCTCCTACAACCCTCCCTACCTCTGTTACCTCCTCCAGTCCCTACAACCGTCCCTATCTCTGTAACCTTCTCCAGCACCAACATCCCTCCCTAAATCTGTAACCTCCTCCAGTTCCTACAACACTCCCTATCTCTGTAACCTCCTTCAGCACCTACATCCCTCCCTTACTCTGTAAACTTCTCCAGCCCCAGCATCCCTCCCTATCTCCGTACCCTCCTCCAGCCCAGACACGCTCCCTATCTCCATACCCTCCTCCAGCACCAACATCGCTCACTATCTGCGTACCCTCCTTCAGCACCAACATCCCTCCCTATCTCCGTACCCTCCTCCAGCCCCTACACCCACCCTATCTCCGTAACCTCCTCCAGCCCAGACACGCTCCCTATCTCCATACCCTCCTCCAGCACCAACATCGCTCACTATCTCCATACCCTCCTCCAGCACCAACATCCCTCCCTATCTCCGTAACCTCCTCCAGCCCCTGCAACCCTCCCTATCTCTGTAACCTCCCCCAGCGCCCACGACCCTCCCTATTTCTGTAACCTCCTCCACCCCCTACAACCCTCCCTATCTCTGTAACCTCCTCCACCCCCTACATCCCTCCCTATCTCCGTACCCTCCTCCAGCCAATACACTCTCCCTATCTCCATAACCCCTCCAGCCCTACATCCCTCCCTATCTCCGTACCCTCCTCCAGCTCCTACAACCCTCCCTACCTCTGTTACCTCCTCCAGTCCCTACAACCGTCCCTATCTCTGTTACCTTCTCCAGCACCAACATCCCTCCCTAAATCTGTAACCTCCTCCAGTCCCTACAACACTCCCTATCTCTGTAACCTCCTTCAGCACCTACATCCCTCCCTTTCTCTGTAAACTTCTCCAGCCCCAGCATCCCTCCCTATCTCCGTACCCTCCTCCAGCCCCTACACCCACCCTATCTCCGTAACCTCCTCCAGCCCAGACACGCTCCCTATCTCCATACCCTCCTCCAGCACCAACATCGCTCACTATCTGCGTACCCTCCTTCAGCACCAACATCCCTCCCTATCTCCGTACCCTCCTCCAGCCCCTACACCCACCCTATCTCCGTAACCTCCTCCAGCCCAGACACGCTCCCTATCTCCATACCCTCCTCCAGCACCAACATCGCTCACTATCTCCATACCCTCCTCCAGCACCA
>JANJGN010003212.1:0-49263 GCA_026770705.1 Isurus oxyrinchus
TGCCTCTGTTTAAGTCTGTTTGCCTCTGTTTAAGTCTGTTTGCCTCTAAGTCTGTTTGCCTCTGTTTGCCTCTGTTTGCCTCTGTTTAACTCGGTTTGCCTCTGTTTAAGTCTGTTTGCCACTGTTTAACTCTGTTTGCCTCTGTTTAACTCTGATTAACTCTGTTTGCCTCTGTTTGCCTCTGTTTAAGTCTGTTTGCCTCTGTTTAAGTCTGTTTGCCTCTGTTTAAGTCTGTTTGCCTCTAAGTCTGTTTGCCTCTGTTTGCCTCTGTTTGCCTCTGTTTAACTCGGTTTGCCTCTGTTTAACTCGGTTTGCCTCTGTTTAAGTCTGTTTGCCACTGTTTAACTCGGTTTGCCTCTGCTTAAGTCTGTTTGCCTCTGTTAAACTCTGCTTAAGTTTGTTTAACTCTGTTTAACCTCTGTTTTAACTCTGTTTATCTCTGATTGCCTCTGTTTACCTCTGTTTGCCTCTGTTTAAGTCTGTTTGCCTTTGTTTATGTCTGTTTGCCTCTGCTTCACTCTGTTTGCTTCTCTTTCACTCTGTTTGCCTTGTTTAACTCTGTTTGCCTCTGTTTACCTCTGTTTGCCTCTGTTTACCTCTGTTTAAGTCTACTTAAGTCTGTTTGCCTCTGTTTAAGTCTGTCTAACTCTGTTTGCCTCTGTTTGCCTCTGTTTAAGTCTGTTTACCTCTGTTTAAGTCTGTTTGCCTCTGTTTCACTCTGTTTGCCTCTGTTTCACTCTGTTTGCCTCTGTTTCACTCTGTTTGCTTCTCTTTCAATCTGTTTGCCTCTGTTGAACTCTGTTTCAGTCTGTTTAACTCTGTTTAACTCTGTTTGCCTCTGTTTCTGTCTGTTTAACTCTGTTTCACGCTGTTTGCCTCTGTTTCACTCTGTTTGCCTCTGTTTCACTCTGTTTGCCTCTGTTTAAGTCTGTTTCCCTCTGTTTCATTCTGTTTGCCTCTGTTTCACTCTGTTTGCCTCTGTTTAATCCTGTTTGCCTCAGTTTGTCTCTTTTTGCCTCTGTTTAAGTCTGTTTGCCTCTGTTTAAGTCTGTTTGCCTCTGTTTAAGTCTGTTTGCCTCTGTTTAAGTCTGTTTGCCTCTGTTTTATTCTGTTTGCCTCTGTTTCACTCTGTTTGCCTCTGTTTCACTCTGTTTGCTTCTCTTTCAATCTGTTTGCCTCTGTCTGTTTGCCTCTGTTGAACTCTGTTTGCCTCTGTTTAACTCTTTTTAAGTCTGTTTGCCTCTGTTTAAGTCTGTTTGCCTCTGTTTAAGTCTGTTTGCCTCTGTTTAAGTCTGTTTGCCTCTGTTTAAGTCTGTTTGCCTCTGTTTAAGTCTGTTTGCCTCTGTTTAAGTCTGTTTGCCTCTGTTTTAACTCTGTTTGCCCTCTGTTTAACTCTGTTTGCCTCTGTTTTAAGTCTGTTTGCCTCTGTTTAAGTCTGTTGCCTCTGTTTAAGTCTGTTTGCCTCTGTTAAGTCTGTTTGCCTCTAAGTCTGTTTGCTCTGTTTGCCTCTGTTTGCCTCTGTTTAACTCGGTTTGCCTCTGTTTAAGTCTGTTTGCCACTGTTTAACTCTGTTTGCCTCTGTTTAACTCTGATTAACTCTGTTTGCCTCTGTTTGCCTCTGTTTAAGTCTGTTTGCCTCTGTTTAAGTCTGTTTGCCTCTGTTTAAGTCTGTTTGCCTCTAAGTCTGTTTGCCTCTGTTTGCCTCTGTTTGCCTCTGTTTAACTCGGTTTGCCTCTGTTTAAGTCTGTTTGCCACTGTTTAACTCGGTTTGCCTCTGCTTAAGTCTGTTTGCCTCTGTTAAACTCTGCTTAAGTTTGTTTAACTCTGTTTAACTCTGTTTTACTCTGTTTATCTCTGATTGCCTCTGTTTACCTCTGTTTGCCTCTGTTTAAGTCTGTTTGCCTTTGTTTATGTCTGTTTGCCTCTGCTTCACTCTGTTTGCTTCTCTTTCACTCTGTTTGCCTTTGTTTAACTCTGTTTGCCTCTGTTTACCTCTGTTTGCCTCTGTTTACCTCTGTTTAAGTCTACTTAAGTCTGTTTGCCTCTGTTTAAGTCTGTCTAACTCTGTTTGCCTCTGTTTGCCTCTGGTTTAAGTCTGTTTACCTCTGATTAAGTCTGTTTGCCTCTGTTTCACTCTGTTTGCCTCTGTTTCACTCTGTTTGCCTCTGTTTCACTCTGTTTGCTTCTCTTTCAATCTGTTTGCCTCTGTTGAACTCTGTTTCAGTCTGTTAACTCTGTTTAACTCTGTTTGCCTCTGTTTCTGTCTGTTTAACTCTGTTTCACGCTGTTTGCCTCTGTTTCACTCTGTTGCCTCTGTTTCACTCTGTTTGCCTCTGTTTAAGTCTGTTTCCCTCTGTTTCATTCTGTTTGCCTCTGTTTCACTCTGTTTGCCTCTGTTTAATCCTGTTTGCCTCAGTTTGTCTCTTTTTGTCTCTGTTTAAGTCTGTTTGCCTCTGTTTAAGTCCTGTTTGCCTCTGTTTAAGTCTGTTTGCCTCTGTTTAAGTCTGTTTGCCTCTGTTTAAGTCTGTTTGCCCTCTGTTGAAGTCTGTTTGCCTCTGTTTAAGTCTGTTGAAGACTGTTTGCCTCTGTTTAAGTCTGTTTGCCTCTGTTTAAGTCTGTTTGCCTCTGTTTAAGTCTGATTGCCTCTGTTTAAGTCTCTTTGCCGCTTTTTAAGTCTCCTTGTCTCTTTTAAGTCTGTTTGCCTCTGTTTAAGTCTGTTTGCCTCTGTTTAAGTCTGTTTGCCTCTGTTTAAGTCTGTTTAAGTCTGTTTAAGTCTGTTTAAGTCTGTTTAAGGTCTGTTAAGTCTGTTTGCCTCTGTTTTGCCGCTGTTTAAGTCTGTTTGCCTCTATTTAAGTCTGTTTGCCTCTATTTAAGTCTGTTTGCCTCTATTTAAGTCTGTTTGCCTCTGTTTAAGTCTGTTTGCCTCTGTTTAAGTCTGTTTGCCTCTGTTTAAGTCTGTTTGCCTCTGTTTAAGTCTGTTTACCTCTGTTTAAGTCTGTTTGCCTCTGTTTCACTCTGTTTGCCTCTGTTTCACTCTGTTTGCCTCTGTTTCACTCTGTTTGCCTCTGTTTCAGTCTGTTGCCTCTGTTTCAGTCTGTTTCAGTCTGTTTCAGTCTGTTTCAGTCTGTTTGCCTCTGTTTGCCTCTGTTTGCCTCTGTGTGCCTCTGTGTGCCTCTGTCTGCCTCTGTCTGCCTCTGTTTTGCCTCTGTTTGCCTCTGCTTAACATTGGTTAACACGGTTTAACACTGTTTGCCTCTGTGTAATACTGTTTGCCTCTGTTTAACACTATTTGCCTCTGTTTAGCACTGTTTGCCTCTGTTGAACACTGTTTGCCTCTGTTTAAGTCTGTTTGCCTCTGTTGAACTCTGTTTGCCTCTGTTGAATTCTGTTTGCCTCTTTTGAACCCTGTTTGCCTCTGTTGAACTCTGTATGCCTCTGTTTAAGTCTGTTTGCCTCTGTTTAAGTCTGTTTGCCTCTGTTGAACTCTGTTTCAGTCTGTTTAACTCTGTTTAACTCTGTTTGCCTCTGTTTAACTCTTTTAAGTCTGTTTGCCTCTGTTTAAGTCTGTTTGCCTCTGTTTAAGTCTGTTTGCCTCTGTTTAAGTCTGTTTGCCTCTGTTTAAGTCTGTTTGCCTCTGTTTAAGTCTGTTTGCCTCTGTTTTATTCTGTTTGCCTCTGTTTCACTCTGTTTGCCTCTGTTTCACTCTGTTTGCTTCTCTTTCAATCTGTTTGCCTCTGTTGAACTCTGTTCAGTCTGTTTAACTCTGTTTAACTCTGTTTGCCTCTGTTTAAATCTGTTTAACTCTGTTTAACTCTGTTTATCTCTGTTTGCCTCTGTTTAAGTCTGTTGTCTCTGTTTAAGTCTGTTTGCCTCTGTTTAAGTCTGTTTGCCTCTGTTTAAGTCTGTTTGCCTCTGTTTAAGTCTGTTTGCCTCTGTTTACGTCTGTTTGCCTCTGTTTAAGTCTGTTGCCTCTGTTTAAGTCTGTTTGCCTCTGTTTAGTCTGTTTGCCCTTGTTTAAGTCTGTTTGCTCTGTTTAAGTCTGTTTGCCTCTGTTTAAGTCTGTTTGGCCTCCGTTTAAGTCTTTTTGCCTCTGTTTAAGTCTGTTTGCCTCTGTTTCACTCTGTTTGCTTCTCTTTCACTCTGTTGCCTCTGTTTAACTCTGTTTGCCTCTGTTTAACTCTGTTTGCCTCTGTTTAACTCTGTTGCCTCTGTTTAACTCTGATTAACTCTGTTGCCTCTGTTTAAGTCTGTTTGCCTCTGTTTAAGTCTGTTTGCCTCTGTTTAAGTCTGTTTGCCTCTGTTTAAGTCTGTTTGCCTCTAAGTCTGTTTGCCTCTGTTTGCCTCTGTTTGCCTCTGTTTAACTCGGTTTGCCTCTGTTTAAGTCTGTTTGCCACTGTTTAACTCTGTTTGCCTCTGTTTAACTCTGATTAACTCTGTTTGCCTCTGTTTGCCTCTGTTTAAGTCTGTTTGCCTCTGTTAAGTCTGTTTGCCTCTGTTTAAGTCTGTTTGCCTCTAAGTCTGTTTGTCTCTGTTTGCCTCTGTTTGCCTCTGTTTGCCTCTGTTTAACTCGGTTTGCCTCTGTTTAAGTCTGTTTGCCACTGTTTAACTCGGTTTGCCTCTGCTTATTTCTGTTGCCTCTGTTAAACTCTGCTTAAGTTTGTTTAACTCTGTTAACTCTGTTTTACTCTGTTATCTCTGATTGCCTCTGTTTACCTCTGTTTGCCTCTGTTTAAGTCTGTTTGCCTTTGTTTATGTCTGTTTTGCCTCTGCTTCACTCTGTTTGCTTCTCTTTCACTCTGTTTGCCTTTGTTTAACTCTGTTTGCCTCTGTTTACCTCTGTTTGCCTCTGTTTACCTCTGTTTAAGTCTACTTAAGTCTGTTTGCCTCTGTTTAAGTCTGTCTAACTCTGTTTGCCTCTGTTTGCCTCTGTTTAAGTCTGTTTACCTCTGTTTAAGTCCTGTTTGCCTCTGTTTCACTCTGTTTGCCTCTGTTTCACTCTGTTTGCCTCTGTTTCACTCTGTTTGCTTCTCTTTCAATCTGTTTGCCTCTGTTGAACTCTGTTTCAGTCTGTTTAACTCTGTTTAACTCTGTTTGCCTCTGTTTCTGTCTGTTTAACTCTGTTTCACGCTGTTTGCCTCTGTTTCACTCTGTTTGCCTCTGTTCACTCTGTTTGCCTCTGTTTAAGTCTGTTTCCCTCTGTTTCATTCTGTTTGCCTCTGTTTCACTCTGTTTGCCTCTGTTAATCTGTTTGCCTCAGTTTGTCTCTTTTTGCCTCTGTTTAAGTCTGTTTGCCTCTGTTTTAAGTCTGTTTGCCTCTGTTTAAGTCTGTTTGCCTCTGTTTAAGTCTGTTTGCCTCTGTTTAAGTCTGTTTGCCTCTGTTTAAGTCTGTTTGCCTCTGTTGAAGTCTGTTTGCCTCTGTTTAAGTCTGTTGAAGTCTGTTTGCCTCTGTTTTAAGTCTGTTGCCTCTGTTTAAGTCTGTTTGCCTCTGTTTAAGTCTGTTTGCCTCTGTTTAAGTCTGTTTGCCTCTGTTTAAGTCTGTTTGCCTCTGTTTAAGTCTCTTTGCCGCTTTTTAAGTCTCCTTGTCTCTTTTTAAGTCTGTTTGCCTCTGTTTAAGTCTGTTTGGCCTCTGTTTAAGTCTGTTTGCCTCTGTTTAAGTCTGTTTGCCTCTGTTTAAGTCTGTTTAAGTCTGTTTGCCTCTGTTTGCCGCTGTTTAAGTCTGTTTGCCTCTGTTTAAGTCTGTTGGCCTCTGTTTAAGTCTGTTTGCCTCTGTTTAAGTCTGTTTGCCTCTGTTTAAGTCTGTTTGCCTCTGTTTAAGTCTGTTTACCTCTGTTTAAGTCTGTTTGCCTCTGTTTCACTCTGTTTGCCTCTGTTTCACTCTGTTTGCCTCTGTTTCACTCTGTTTGCCTCTGTTTCACTCTGTTTGCCTCTGTTTCAGTCTGTTTCAGTCTGTTTCAGTCTGTTTCAGTCTGTTTGCCTCTGTTTGCCTCTGTGTGCCTCTGTGTGCCTCTGTGTGCCTCTGTGTGCCTCTGTCTGCCTCTGTTTGCCTCTGCTTAACATTGGTTAACACGGTTTAACACTGTTTGGCCTCTGTGTAATACTGTTTGCCCTCTGTTTAACACTATTTGCCTCTGTTTAGCACTGTTTGCCTCTGTTGAACACTGTTTGCCTCTGTTTAAGTCTGTTTGCCTCTGTTGAACTCTGTTTGCCTCTGTTGAATCTGTTTGCCTCTTTTGAACCCTGTTTGCCTCTGTTGAACTCTGTATGCCTCTGTTTAAGTCTGTTTTGCCTCTGTTTAAGTCTGTTGCCTCTGTTGAACTCTTGTTTCAGTCTGTTTAACTCTGTTTAACTCTGTTTGCCTCTGTTTAACTCTTTTTAAGTCTGTTTGCCTTGTTTAAGTCTGTTTGCCTCTGTTTAAGTCTGTTTGCCTCTGTTTAAGTCTGTTTGCCTCTGTTAAGTCTGTTTGCCTCTGTTTAAGGTCTGTTTGCCTCTGTTTAAGTCTGTTTGCCTCTGTTTTATTCTGTTTGCCTCTGTTTCACTCTGTTTGCCTCTGTTTCACTCTGTTTGCTTCTCTTTCATCTGTTTGCCTCTGTTGAACTCTGTTCAGTCTGTTTAACTCTGTTTAACTCTGTTTGCCTCTGTTTTAAATCTGTTTAACTCTGTTTAACTCTGTTTATCTCTGTTTGCCTCTGTTTAACTCTGTTTGTCTCTGTTTAAGTCTGTTTGCCTCTGTTTAAGTCTGTTTGCCTCTGTTTAAGTCTGTTTGCCTCTGTTTAGTCTGTTTGCCTCTGTTTACGTCTGTTTTGCCTCTGTTTAAATCTGTTTGCCTCTGTTTAAGTCTGTTTGCCTCTGTTTAAGTCTGTTTGCCCTTGTTTAAGTCTGTTTGCCTCTGTTTAAGTCTGTTTGCCTCTGTTTAAGTCTGTTTGCCTCCGTTTAAGTCTTTTTGCCTCTGTTTAAGTCTGTTTGCCTCTGTTTCACTCTGTTTGCTTCTCTTTCACTCTGTTTGCCTCTGTTTAACTCTGTTTGCCTCTGTTTAACTCTGTTTGCCTCTGTTTTAAGTCTGTTTGCCTCTGTTTAACTCTGTTTGCCTCTGTTTAACTCTGATTAACTCTGTTTGCCTCTGTTTAAGTCTGTTTGCCTCTGTTTAGTCTGTTTGCCTCTGTTTAAGTCTGTTTGCCTCTGTTTGCCTCTGTTTGCCTCTGTTTAACTCGGTTTGCCTCTGTTTAAGTCTGTTTGCCACTGTTTAACTCTGGTTGCCTCTGTTTAACTCTGATTAACTCTGTTTGCCTCTGTTTGCCTCTGTTTAAGTCTGTTTGCCTCTGTTTAAGTCTGTTTGCCTCTGTTTAAGTCTGTTTGCCTCTAAGTCTGTTTGCCTCTGTTTGCCTCTGTTTGCCTCTGTTAACTCGGTTTGCCTCTGTTTAAGTCTGTTTGCCACTGTTTAACTCGGTTTGCCTCTGCTTAAGTCTGTTTGCCTCTGTTAAACTCTGCTAAGTTTGTTTAACTCTGTTTAACTCTGTTTTACTCTGTTTATCTCTGATTGCCTCTGTTTACCTCTGTTTGCCTCTGTTTAAGTCTGTTTGCCTTTGTTTATGTCTGTTTGCCTCTGCTTCACTCTGTTTGCTTCTCTTTCACTCTGTTTGCCTCTGTTTAACTCTGTTTGCCTCTGTTTACCTCTGTTTGCCTCTGTTTTACCTCTGTTTAAGTCTACTTAAGTCTGTTTGCCTCTGTTAAGTCTGTCTAACTCTGTTTGCCTCTGTTTGCCTCTGTTTAAGTCTGTTTGCCTCTGTTTAGTCTGTTTGCCTCTGTTTAAGTCTGTTTGCCTCTGTTTAAGTCTGATTGCCTCTGTTTAAGTCTGTTTGCCTCTGTCTAAGTCTGTTTGCCTCTGTTTAAGTCTGTTTGCCTCTGTCTAAGTCTGTTTGCCTCTGTTTCACTCTGTTTGCCTCTGTTCACTCTGTTTGCCTCTGTTTCACTCTGTTTGCCTCTGTTTCACTCTGTTTGCCTCTGTTTCACTCTTTTTTGCCTCTGTTTGCCTCTGTTTCTCTCTGTTTGACTCTGTTTAAGTCTGTTTGCCTCTTGTTTAAGTCTGTTTGCCTCTGTTTAAGTCTGTTTGCCTCTGTTTCAGTCTGTTTGCCTCTGTTTCAGTCTGTTTGCCTCTGTTTAAGTCTGTTTGCCTCTGTTTAAGTCTGTTTGCCTCTGTTTAAGTCTGTTTGCCTCTGTTTAAGTCTGTTTGCCTCTGTTTAAGTCTGTTTGCCTCTGTTTAAGTCTGTTTGCCTCTGTTTCTCTCTGTTTTCCTCTGTTTCTCTCTGTTTGCCTCTGTTACTCTCTGTTTGCCTCTCTTTCGCTCTTTTTGCCTCTGTTTGTCTCTGTTTAAGTCTGTTTGCCTCTGTTTCATTCTGTTTGCCTCTGTTTCACGCTGTTAGCCTCTGTTTCTCTCTGTTTGCCTCTGTTTCACTCTGTTTGCCTCTGTTTCAGTCTGTTTGCCTCTGTTTCAGTCTGTTTGCCTCTGTTTCAGTCTGTTTGCCTCTGTTTCAGTCTGTTTGCCTCTGTTTAAGTCTGTTTGCCTCTGTTTCACTCTGTTTGCCCCTGTTTAAGTCTGCTTGCCTCTGTTTAAGTCTGTTTGCCTCTGTTTAAGTCTGTTTGCCTCTGTTTAAGTCTGTTTGCTTCTGTTTCTCTCTTTTGTCTCTGTTTCACCCTGTTTGCCTCTGTTTCGCTCTTTTTGCCTCTGTTTGTCTCTGTTTAAGTCTGTTTGCCTCTGTTTCATTCTGTTTGCCTCTGTTTCACGCTGTTTGCCTCTGTTTCACGCTGTTTGCCTCTGTTTCACGCCTGTTTGCCTCTGTTTCACGCTGTTTGCCTCTGTTTCACGCTGTTTGCCTCTGTTTCACGCTGTTTGCCTCTGTTTCACGCTGTTTGCCTCTGTTTCACTCTGTTTGCCTCTGTTTCACTCTGTTTGCGTCTGTTTCACTCTGTTTGCCTCTGTTTCACTCTGCTGCCTCTGTTTAAGTCTGTTTGCCTCTGTTGAACTCTGTTTGCCTCTGTTTATGTCTGTTTGCCTCTGTTTCACTCTGTATGCTTCTCTTTCACTCTGTTTGCCTCTGTTTCACTCTGTTTGCCTCTGTTTACCTCTGTTTAAGTCTATTTAAGTCTTTTTGCCACTTTCTAAGTCTGTCTAACTCTGTTTGCCCTGTTTGCCTCTGTTTAAGTCTGTTTGCCTCTGTTTAACTCTGTTTGCCTCTGTTTAAGTCTGTTTGCCTCTGTTTAAGTCTGTTTGTTCTGCTTAAGTCTGTTTGCCTCTGTTTCACTCTGTTTGCATCTGTTTCATCCTGTTTGCCTCTGTTTGCCTCTGTTTGCCTCTTTTTAGCTCTTTTTGCCTCTTTTTGCCTCTGTTTGCCTCTTTTTGCCTCTGTTTAAGTCTGTTTGCCTCTGTTTAAGTCTGTTTGCCTCTGTTTAAGTCTGTTTGCCTCTGTTTAAGTCTGTTTGCCTCTGTTTCAATCTGTTTGCCCCTGTTTAAGTCTGTTTGCCTCTGTTTCTCTCTGTTTGCCTCTGTTTCTCTCTGTTTGCCTCTGTTTCTCTCTGTTTGCCTCTGTTTAAGTCTGTTTGCCTCTGTTTAAGTCTGTTTGCCTCTGTTTAAGTCTGTTTGCCTCTGTTTTAAGTCTGTTTGCCTCTGTTTCCCTCTTTTGTCTCTGTTTCACTCTGTTTGCCTCTCTTTCGCTCTTTTTGCCTCTGTTTTGTCTCTGTTTAAGTCTGTTTGCCTCTGTTTCATTCTGTTTGCCTCTGTTTCATTCTGTTTGCCTCTGTTTAAGTCTGTTTGCCTCTGTTTAAGTCTGTTTGCCTCTGTTTAAGTCTGTTTGCCTCTGTTTCAATCTGTTGCCCCTGTTTAAGTCTGTTTGCCTCTGTTTCTCTCTGTTTGCCTCTGTTTCTCTCTGTTTGCCTCTGTTTCTCTCTGTTTGCCTCTGTTTCTCTCTGTTTACCTCTGTTTAAGTCTGTTTGCCTCTGTTTCTCTCTGTTTTCCTCTGTTTCTCTCTGTTTGCCTCTGTTACTCTCTGTTTGCCTCTCTTTCGCTCTTTTTGCCTCTGTTTGTCTCTGTTTAAGTCTGTTTGCCTCTGTTTCATTCTGTTTGCCTCTGTTTAAGTCTGTTTGCCTCTGTTTAAGTCTGTTTGCCTCTGTTTAAGTCTGTTTGCCTCTGTTTAAGTCTGTTTGCCTCTGTTTAAGTCTGTTTGCCCTCTGTTTAAGTCTGTTTGCCTCTGTTTCTCTCTGTTTTCCTCTGTTTCTCTCTGTTTGCCTCTGTTACTCTCTGTTTGCCTCTCTCTTTCGCTCTTTTTGCCTCTGTTTGTCTCTGTTTAAGTCTGTTTGCCTCTGTTTCATTCTGTTGCCTCTGTTTCTCTCTGTTAGCCTCTGTTTCTCTCTGTTTGCCTCTGTTTCACTCTGTTTGCCTCTGTTTCAGTCTGTTTGCCTCTGTTTCAGTCTGTTTGCCTCTGTTTCAGTCTGTTTGCCTCTGTTTCAGTCTGTTTGCTCTGTTTCAGTCTGTTTGCCTCTGTTTCAGTCTGCTTGCCTCTGTTTAAGTCTGTTTGCCTCTGTTTCACTCTGTTTGCCCCTGTTTAAGTCTGTTTGCCTCTGTTTCTTTCTGTTTGCCTCTGTTTAAGTCTGCTTGCCTCTGTTTAAGTCTGTTTGCCTCTGTTTAAGTCTGTTTGCCTCTGTTTTAAGTCTGTTTGCTTCTGTTTCTCTCTTTTGTCTCTGTTTCACCCTGTTTGCCTCTGTTTCGCTCTTTTTGCCTCTGTTTGTCTCTGTTTAAGTCTGTTTGCCTCTGTTTCATTCTGTTTGCCTCTGTTTCACGCTGTTTGCCTCTGTTTCACGCTGTTTGCCTCTGTTTCACGCTGTTTGCCTCTGTTTCACGCTGTTTGCCTCTGTTTCACGCTGTTTGCCTCTGTTTCACTCTGTTTGCCTCTGTTTCACTCTGTTTGCCTCTGTTTCACTCTGTTTGCCTCTGTTTCACTCTGCTGCCTCTGTTTAAGTCTGTTTGCCTCTGTTGAACTCTGTTTGCCTCTGTTTATGTCTGTTTGCCTCTGTTTCACTCTGTATGCTTCTCTTTCACTCTGTTTGCCTCTGTTTCACTCTGTTTGCCTCTGTTTACCGCTGTTTAAGTCTATTTAAGTCTTTTTGCCACTTTCTAAGTCTGTCTAACTCTGTTTGCCCCTGTTTGCCTCTGTTTAGTCTGTTTGCCTCTGTTTAAGTCTGTTTGCCTCTGTTTTAACTCTGTTTGCCTCTGTTTAAGTCTGTTTGCCTCTGTTTAAGTCTGTTTGTTCTGCTTAAGTCTGTTTGCCTCTGTTTCACTCTGTTTGCATCTGTTTCATCCTGTTTGCCTCTGTTTGCCTCTGTTTGCCTCTTTTTAGCTCTTTTTGCCTCTTTTTGACTCTGTTTGCCTCTTTTTGCCTCTGTTTAAGTCTGTTTGCCTCTGTTTAAGTCTGTTTGCCTCTGTTTAAGTCTGTTTGCCTCTGTTTAAGTCTGTTTGCCTCTGTTTCAATCTGTTTGCCCCCTGTTTTAGTCTGTTTGCCTCTGTTTCTCTCTGTTTGCCTCTGTTTCTCTCTGTTTGCCTCTGTTTCTCTCTGTTTGCCTCTGTTTAAGTCTGTTTGCCTCTGTTTAAGTCTGTTTGCCTCTGTTTAAGTCTGTTTGCCTCTGTTTCCTCTTTTGTCTCTGTTTCACTCTGTTTGCCTCTCTTTCGCTCTTTTTGCCTCTGTTTGTCTCTGTTTAAGTCTGTTTGCCTCTGTTTCATTCTGTTTGACCTCTGTTTAAGTCTGTTTGCCTCCTTTAAGTATGTTTGCCTCTGTTTAAGTCTGTTTGCCTCTGTTTAAGTCTGTTGCCTCTGTTTCAATCTGTTTGCCCTGCTCTCTTTTCCTCTGTTTCTCTCTGTTTGCCTCTGTTTCTCTCTGTTTGCCTCTGTTTCTCTCTGTTTACCTCTGTTTAAGTCTGTTTGCCTCTGTTTAAGTCTGTTTGCCTCTGTTTCTCTCTTTTGTCTCTGTTTCACTCTGTTTGCCTCTCTTTCGCTCTTTTTGCCTCTGTTTGTCTCTGTTTAAGTCTGTTTGCCTCTGTTTCATTCTGTTTGCCTCTGTTTAAGTCTGTTTGCCTCTGTTTAAGTCTGTTTGCCTCTGTTTAAGTCTGTTTGCCTCTGTTTAAGTCTGTTTGCCTCTGTTTAAGTCTGTTTGCCTCTGTTTCTCTCTGTTTTCCTCTGTTTCTCTCTGTTTGCCTCTGTTACTCTCTGTTTGCCTCTCTTTCGCTCTTTTTGCCTCTGTTTGTCTCTGTTTAAGTCTGTTTGCCTCTGTTTCATTCTGTTTGCCTCTGTTTCACGCTGTTAGCCTCTGTTTCTCTCTGTTTGCCTCTGTTTCACTCTGTTTGCCTCTGTTTCAGTCTGTTTGCCTCTGTTTCAGTCTGTTTGCCTCTGTTTCAGTCTGTTTGCCTCTGTTTCAGTCTGTTTGCCTCTGTTTCAGTCTGTTTGCCTCTGTTTCAGTCTGTTTGCCTCTGTTTCAGTCTGTTTGCCTCTGTTTCACTCTGTTTGCCCCTGTTTAAGTCTGTTTGCCTCTGTTTCTTTCTGTTTGCCTCTGTTTCTTTCTGTTTGCCTCTGTTTCTTTCTGTTTGCCTCTGTTTAAGTCTGTTTGCCTCTGTTTAAGTCTGTTTGCCTCTGTTTAAGTCTGTTTGCCTCTGTTTAAGTCTGTTTGCCTCTGTTTAAGTCTGTTTGCTTCTGTTTCTCTCTTTTGTCTCTGTTTCACCCTGTTTGCCTCTGTTTCGCTCTTTTTGCCTCTGTTTGTCTCTGTTTAAGTCTGTTTGCCTCTGTTTCATTCTGTTTGCCTCTGTTTCACGCTGTTTGCCTCTGTTTCACGCTGTTTGCCTCTGTTTCACGCTGTTTGCCTCTGTTTCACGCTGTTTGCCTCTGTTTCACTCTGTTTGCCTCTGTTTCACTCTGTTTGCCTCTGTTTCACTATGCTGCCTCTGTTTAAGTCTGTTTGCCTCTGTTGAACTCTGTTTGCCTCTGTTTATGTCTGTTTGCCTCTGTTTCACTTTGTATGCTTCTCTTTCACTCTGTTTGCCTCTGTTTCACTCTGTTTGCCTCTGTTTACCTCTGTTTAAGTCTATTTAAGTCTTTTTGCCACTTTCTAAGTCTGTCTAACTCTGTTTGCCCCTGTTTGCCTCTGTTTAAGTCTGTTTGCCTCTGTTTAACTCTGTTTGCCTCTGTTTAAGTCTGTTTGCCTCTGTTTAAGTCTGTTTGTTCTGCTTAAGTCTGTTTGCCTCTGTTTCACTCTGTTTGCATCTGTTTCATCCTGTTTGCCTCTGTTTGCCTCTGTTTGCCTCTTTTTAGCTCTTTTTGCCTCTTTTTGCCTCTGTTTGCCTCTTTTTGCCTCTGTTTAAGTCTGTTTGCCTCTGTTTAAGTCTGTTTGCCTCCTTTTAAGTCTGTTTGCCTCTGTTTAAGTCTGTTTGCCTCTGTTTAAGTCTGCTTGCCTCTGTTTCAATCTGTTTGCCCCTGTTTAAGTCTGTTTGCCTCTGTTTCTCTCTGTTTGCCTCTGTTTCTCTCTGTTTGCCTCTGTTTCTCTCTGTTTGCCTCTGTTTCTCTCTGTTTGCCTCTGTTTCTCTCTGTTTGCCTCTGTTTCTCTCTGTTTGCCTCTGTTTAAGTCTGTTTGCCCCTGTTTAAGTCTGTTTGCCTCTGTTTCTCTCTTTTGTCTGTTTCACTCTGTTTGCCTCTCTTTCGCTCCTTTTGCCTCTGTTTGTCTCTGTTTAAGTCTGTTTGCCTCTGTTTCATTCTGTTTGCCTCTGTTTCATTCTGTTTGCCTCCTTTTAAGTCTGTATGCCTCTGTTTAAGTCTGTTTGCCTCTGTTTAAGTCTGTTTGCCTCTGTTTCAATCTGTTTGCCCCTGTTTAAGTCTGTTTGCCTCTGTTTCTCTCTGTTTGCCTCTGTTTCTCTCTGTTTGCCTCTGTTTAAGTCTGTTTCCCTCTGTTTCATTCTGTTTGCCTCTGTTTCACTCTGTTTGCCTCTGGTTAATCCTGTTTGCCTCTGTTTGTCTCTTTTTGCCTCTGTTTAAGTCTGTTTGCCTCTATTTAAGTCTGTTTGCCTCTGTTTAAGTCTGTTTGCCTCTGTTTAAGTCTGTTTGCCTCTGTTTAAGTCTGTTTGCCTCTGTTTCAATCTGTTTAAGTCTGTTTGCCTCTGTTTAAGTCTGTTTGCCTCTGTTTAAGTCCGTTTGCCTCTGTTTAAGTCTGTTTGCCTCTGTTTAAGTCTGTTTGCCTCTGTTTAAGTCTGTTTGCCTCTGTCTAAGTCTGTTTGCCTCTGTTTGCCTCTGTTTAAGTCTCTTTGCCTCTTTTTAAGTCTCTTTGTCTCTGTTTAAGTCTCTTTGCCTCTGTTTAAGTCTGTTTGCCTCTGTTTAAGTCTGTTTGCCTCTGTTTAAGTCTGTTTAAGTCTGTTTAAGTCCGTTTAAATCTGTTTGCCTCTGTTTGCCTCAGTTTAAGTTTGTTTAACTCTGTTTGCCTCTGTTTGCCTCTGTTTAAGTCTGTTTGCCTCTGTTTAAGTCTGTTTGCCTCTGTTTAAGTCTGTTTGCCTCTGTTTAAGTCTGTTTGCCTCTGTTTAAGTCTGTTTGCCTCTGTTTAAGTCTGTTTGCCTCTGTTTAAGTCTGTTTGCCTCTGTTTAAGTCTGTTTAAGTCTGTTTGCCTCTGTTTGCCTCTATTTAAGTCTGTTTGCCTCTATTTAAGTCTGTTTGCCTCTGTTTAAGTCTGTTTGCCTCTGTTTAAGTCTGTTTGCCTCTGTTTAAGTCTGTTTGCCTCTGTTTCACTCTGTTTGCCTCTGTTTCACTCTGTTTGCCTCTGTTTCACTCTGTTTGCCTCTGTTTCAGTCTGATTGCCTCTGTTTCAGTCTGTTTGCCTCTGTTTCAGTCTGTTTGCCTCTGTTTCAGTCTGTTTGCCTCTGTTTCAGTCTGTTTCAGTCTGTTTCAGTCTGTTTGCCTCTGTTTGCCTCTGTTTGCCTCTGTTTGCCTCTGTTTGCCTCTGTTTGCCACTGTTTGCCTCTGTTTGCCTCTGCTTAACATTGGTTAACACGGTTTAACACTGTTTGCCTCTGTGTAATACTGTTTGCCTCTGTTTAACATTGTTTGCCTCTGTTGAACACTGTTTGCCTCTGTTTAAGTCTGTTTGCCTCTGTTGAACTCTGTTTCAGTCTGTTTAACTCTGTTTAACTCTGTTTGCCTCTGTTTAAATCTGTTTAAATCTGTTTAAATCTGTTTAACTCTGTTTAACTCTGTTTAACTCTGTTTAACTCTGTTTATCTCTGTTTATCTCTGTTTATCTCTGTTTGCCTCTGTTTAAGTCTGTTTGCCTCTGTTTAAGTCTGTTTGCCTCTGTTTAAGTCTGTTTGCCTCTGTTTAAGTCTGTTTGCCTCTGTTTAAGTCTGTTTGCCTCTGTTTAAGTCTGTTTGCCTCTGTTTAAGTCTGTTTGCCTCTGTTTAAGTCTGTTTGCCTCTGTTTAAGTCTGTTTGCCTCTGTTTAGGTCTGTTTGCCTCTGTTTAAGTCTGTTTGCCTCTGTTTAAGTCTGTTTGCCTCTGTTTAAGTCTGTTTGCCTCTGTTTAAGTCTTTTTGCCTCTGTTTAAGTCTGTTTGCCTCTGTTTCACTCTGTTTGCTTCTCTTTCACTCTGTTTGCCTCTGTTTAAGTCTGTTTGCCTCTGTTGAACTCTGTTTGCCTCTGTTGAACTCTGTTTGCCTCTGTTGAACCCTGTATGCCTCTGTTGAACTCTGTATGCCTCTGTTTAAGTCTGTTTGCCTCTGTTTAAGTCTGTTTTTCTCTGTTGAACTCTGTTTCAGTCTGTTTAACTCTGTTTAAGTCTGTTTGCCTCTGTTTAACTCTTTTTAAGTCTGTTTGCCTCTGTTTAAGTCTGTTTGCTTCTGTTTAAGTCTGTTTGCCTCTGTTTAAGTCTGTTTGCCTCTGTTTAAGTCTGTTTGCCTCTGTTTAAGTCTGTTTGCCTCTGTTTAAGTCTGTTTGCCTCTGTTTAAGTCTGTTTGCCTCTGTTTAAGTCTGTTTGCCTCTGTTTAAGTCTGTTTGCCTCTGATTAAGTCTGTTTGCCTCTGTTTAAGTCTGTTTGCCTCTGTTTAAGTCTGTTTGCCTCTGTTTAAGTCTGTTTGCCTCTGTTTAAGTCTGTTTGCCTCTGTTTAATTCTGTTTGCCTCTGTTTAAGTCTGTTTGCCTCTGTTTAAGTCTGTTTGCCTCTGTTTCACTCTGCCTCTGTTTCACTCTGTTTGCTTCTCTTTCAATCTGTTTGCCTCTGTTGAACTCTGTTTCAGTCTGTTTAACTCTGTTTAACTCTGTTTGCCTCTGTTTAAATCTGTTTGCTTCTCTTTCACTCTGTTTGCCTCTGTTTAACTCTGTTTGCCTCTGTTTCACTCTGATTAACTCCGTTTGCCTCTGTTTGCCTCTGTTTAAGTCTGTTTGCCTCTTTTTAAGTCTGTTTGCCTCTGTTTAACTCTGTTTGCCTCTGTTTAAGTCTGTTTGCCTCTAAGTCTGTTTGCCTCTGTTTGCCTCTGTTTGCCTCTGTTTAACTCGGTTTGCCTCTGTTTAAGTCTGTTTGCCACTGTTTAACTCGGTTTGCCTCTGTTTAAGTCTGTTTGCCTCTGTTTAACTCTGCTTAAGTTTGTTTAACTCTGTTTAACTCTGTTTTACTCTGTTTATCTCTGTTTGCCTCTGTTTACCTCTGTTTGCCTCTGTTTAAGTCTGTTTGCCTCTGTTTATGTCTGTTTGCCTCTGCTTCACTCTGTTTGCTTCTCTTTCACTCTGTTTGCCTCTGTTTAACTCTGTTTGCCTCTGTTTACCTCTGTTTGCCTCTGTTTACCTCTGTTTAAGTCTACTTAAGTCTGTTTGCCTCTGTTTAAGTCTGTCTAACTCTGTTTGCCTCTGTTTGCCTCTGTTTAAGTCTGTTTGCCTCTGTTTAAGTCTGTTTGCCTCTGTTTAAGTCTGTTTGCCTCTGTTTGCCTCTGTTTAACTCTGCTTAAGTTTGTTTAACTCTGTTTAACTCCGTTTTACTCTGTTTAACTCTGTTTTACTCTGTTTATCACTGTTTGCCTCTGTTTACCTCTGTTTGCCTCTGTTTAAGTCTGTTTGCCTCTGTTTATGTCTGTTTGCCTCTGCTTCACTCTGTTTGCTTCTCTTTCACTCTGTTTGCCTCTGTTTAACTCTGTTTGCCTCTGTTTACCTCTGTTTGCCTCTGTGTACCTCTGTTTAAGTCTACTTAAGTCTGTTTAACTCTGTTTAAGTCTGTCTAAATCTGTTTGCCTCTGTTTGCCTCTGTTTAAGTCTGTTTGCCTCTGTTTAAGTCTGTTTGCCTCTGTTTAAGTCTGTTTGCCTCTGTTTAAGTCTGTTTGCCTCTGTTTAAGTCTGTTTGCCTCTGTTTAAGTCGGTTTGCCTCTGTTTACCTCTGTTTGGCTCTGTTTGCCTCTGTTTGCCTCTGTTTGGCTCTGTTGGCTCTGTTTGGCTCTGTTTGGCTCTGTTTGGCTCTATTTGGCTCTGTTTGGCTCTGTTTGGCTCTGTTTGGCTCTGTTTGGCTCTGTTTGGCTCTGTTTGCCTCTGTTTGCCTCTGTTTGCCTCTGTTTGCCTCTGTTTGCCTCTGTTTGCCTCTGTTTGCCTCTGTTTGCCTCTGTTTGCCTCTGTTTGCCTCTGTTTAAAACTGCTTGCCTCTGTTTAACACTGTTTACATCGGTTTGCCTTTGTTTAACACTGTTTGCCTCTGTTTAAATCTGTTTGCCTCTGTTTAAATCTGTTTGCCTCTGTTGAACTCTGTTTGCCTCTGTTGAACTCTGTTTGCCTCTGTTGAACTCTGTTTGCCTCTGTTGAACTCGGTTTGCCTCTGTTGAACTCGGTTTGCCTCTGTTGAACTCGGTTTGCCTCTGTTGAACTCGGTTTGCCTCTGTTTATCTCGGTTTGCCTCTGTTTAAGTCTGTTTGCCTCTGTTTAAGTCTGTTTGCCTCCGTTTAACTCTGCTTAAGTTTGTTTAACTCTTCCTCTGTTTAAGTCTGTTTAACTCTGTTTGCCTCTGTTCAACTCTGTTTAATTCTGTTTAACTCTGTTTGCCTCTGTTTAAGTCTGATTAAATCTGTTGCCTCTGTTTGCCTCTGTTTAAGTCTGTTTAACTCTGTTTGCCTCTAGTTAAGTCTGTTTAAGTCTTTTTAAGTCTGTTTGCCACTGTTTAAGTCTGTTTGCCTTTTTTTAAGTGTGTTTCACTTTGCTTGCTTCTGTTTAAGTCTCATTAACTCTGTTTGCGTCTGTTTAATTCTGTTTGCCTCAATTTAAGTCTGTTTGCCTCTGTTTAAGTCTGTTTGCCTCTGTTTAAGTCTGTTTGCCTCTGTTTAAGTCTGTTTGCCTCTGTTTCAGTCTGTTTGCCTCTGTTTCAGTCTGTTTGCCTCTGTTTCACTCTGATTAACTCCGTTTGCCTCTGTTTGCCTCTGTTTAAGTCTGTTTGCCTCTTTTTAAGTCTGTTTGCCTCTGTTTAACTCTGTTTGCCTCTGTTTAAGTCTGTTTGCCTCTAAGTCTGTTTGCCTCTGTTTGCCTCTGTTTGCCTCTGTTTAACTCGGTTTGCCTCTGTTTAAGTCTGTTTGCCACTGTTTAACTCGGTTTGCCTCTGTTTAAGTCTGTTTGCCTCTGTTTAACTCTGCTTAAGTTTGTTTAACTCTGTTTAACTCTGTTTTACTCTGTTTATCTCTGTTTGCCTCTGTTTACCTCTGTTTGCCTCTGTTTAAGTCTGTTTGCCTCTGTTTATGTCTGTTTGCCTCTGCTTCACTCTGTTTGCTTCTCTTTCACTCTGTTTGCCTCTGTTTAACTCTGTTTGCCTCTGTTTACCTCTGTTTGCCTCTGTTTACCTCTGTTTAAGTCTACTTAAGTCTGTTTGCCTCTGTTTAAGTCTGTCTAACTCTGTTTGCCTCTGTTTGCCTCTGTTTAAGTCTGTTTGCCTCTGTTTAAGTCTGTTTGCCTCTGTTTAAGTCTGTTTGCCTCTGTTTGCCTCTGTTTAACTCTGCTTAAGTTTGTTTAACTCTGTTTAACTCCGTTTTACTCTGTTTAACTCTGTTTTACTCTGTTTATCACTGTTTGCCTCTGTTTACCTCTGTTTGCCTCTGTTTAAGTCTGTTTGCCTCTGTTTATGTCTGTTTGCCTCTGCTTCACTCTGTTTGCTTCTCTTTCACTCTGTTTGCCTCTGTTTAACTCTGTTTGCCTCTGTTTACCTCTGTTTGCCTCTGTGTACCTCTGTTTAAGTCTACTTAAGTCTGTTTAACTCTGTTTAAGTCTGTCTAAATCTGTTTGCCTCTGTTTGCCTCTGTTTAAGTCTGTTTGCCTCTGTTTAAGTCTGTTTGCCTCTGTTTAAGTCTGTTTGCCTCTGTTTAAGTCTGTTTGCCTCTGTTTAAGTCTGTTTGCCTCTGTTTAAGTCTGTTTGCCTCTGTTTAAGTCGGTTTGCCTCTGTTTACCTCTGTTTGGCTCTGTTTGCCTCTGTTTGCCTCTGTTTGGCTCTGTTGGCTCTGTTTGGCTCTGTTTGGCTCTGTTTGGCTCTATTTGGCTCTGTTTGGCTCTGTTTGGCTCTGTTTGCCTCTGTTTGCCTCTGTTTGCCTCTGTTTGCCTCTGTTTGCCTCTGTTTGCCTCTGTTTGCCTCTGTTTAAAACTGCTTGCCTCTGTTTAACACTGTTTACATCGGTTTGCCTTTGTTTAACACTGTTTGCCTCTGTTTAAATCTGTTTGCCTCTGTTGAACTCTGTTTGCCTCTGTTGAACTCTGTTTGCCTCTGTTGAACTCTGTTTGCCTCTGTTGAACTCGGTTTGCCTCTGTTGAACTCGGTTTGCCTCTGTTGAACTCGGTTTGCCTCTGTTGAACTCGGTTTGCCTCTGTTGAACTCGGTTTGCCTCTGTTTATCTCGGTTTGCCTCTGTTTAAGTCTGTTTGCCTCTGTTTAAGTCTGTTTGCCTCCGTTTAACTCTGCTTAAGTTTGTTTAACTCTTCCTCTGTTTAAGTCTGTTTAACTCTGTTTGCCTCTGTTCAACTCTGTTTAATTCTGTTTAACTCTGTTTGCCTCTGTTTAAGTCTGATTAAATCTGTTTGCCTCTGTTTGCCTCTGTTTAAGTCTGTTTAACTCTGTTTGCCTCTAGTTAAGTCTGTTTAAGTCTTTTTAAGTCTGTTTGCCACTGTTTAAGTCTGTTTGCCTTTTTTTAAGTGTGTTTCACTTTGCTTGCTTCTGTTTAAGTCTCATTAACTCTGTTTGCGTCTGTTTAATTCTGTTTGCCTCAATTTAAGTCTGTTTGCCTCTGTTTAAGTCTGTTTGCCTCTGTTTAAGTCTGTTTGCCTCTGTTTAAGTCTGTTTGCCTCTGTTTCAGTCTGTTTGCCTCTGTTTCAGTCTGTTTGCCTCTGTTTCAGTCTGTTTGCCTCTTTTTAAGTCTGTTTGCCTCTGTTTAAGTCTGTTTGCCTCTGTTTAAGTCTGTTTATGTCTGTTTGCCTCTGTTGAACTCTGTTTCAGTCTGTTTAACTCGGTTTAACACTATTTTTCTCTGCCTCTGTTTAAGTCTGTTTAACTCTATTTGCCTCTGTTCAACTCTGTTTAAGTCTGTTTGCCTCTGTTTGCCTCTGTTTAAGTCTGATTAAATCTGTTTGCCTCTGTTTAAGTCTGTTTGCCTCTGTTTAAGTCTGTTTGCCTCTGTTTAAGTCTGTTTGCCTCTGTTTCACTCTGTTTGCTTCTCTTTCACTCTGTTTGCCTCTGTTTAAGTCTGTTTGCCTCTGTTGAACTCTGTTTGCCTCTGTTGAACTCTGTTTGCCTCTGTTGAACCCTGTTTGCCTCTGTTGAACTCTGTATGCCTCTGTTGAACTCTGTATGCCTCTGTTTAAGTCTGTTTGCCTCTGTTTAAGTCTGTTTGCCTCTGTTGAACTCTGTTTCAGTCTGTTTAACTCTGTTTAACTCTGTTTGCCTCTGTTTAACTCTTTTTAAGTCTGTTTGCCTCTGTTTAAGTCTGTTTGCTTCTGTTTAAGTCTGTTTGCCTCTGTTTAAGTCTGTTTGCCTCTGTTTAAGTCTGTTTGCCTCTGTTTAAGTCTGTTTGCCTCTGTTTAAGTCTGTTTGCCTCTGTTTAAGTCTGTTTGCCTCTGTTTAAGTCTGTTTGCCTCTGTTTAATTCTGTTTGCCTCTGTTTAAGTCTGTTTGCCTCTGTTTAAGTCTGTTTGCCTCTGTTTCACTCTGTTTGCTTCTCTTTCAATCTGTTTGCCTCTGTTGAACTCTGTTTCAGTCTGTTTAACTCTGTTTAACTCTGTTTGCCTCTGTTTAAATCTGTTTAACTCTGTTTAACTCTGTTTATTTCTGTTTGCCTCTGTTTAAGTCTCTTTGCCTCTGTTTAAGTCTCTTTGCCTCTGTTTAAGTCTCTTTGCCTCTGTTTAAGTCTCTTTGCCTCTGTTTAAGTCTGTTTGCCTCTGTTTCACTCTGTTTGCCTCTGTTTAAGTCTGTTTGCCTCTGTTTAAGTCTGTTTGCCTCTTTTTAAGTCTGTTTGCCTCTGTTTACGTCTGTTTGCCTCTGTTTAAGTCTGTTTGCCTCTGTTTAAGTCTGTTTGCCTCTGTTTAAGTCTGTTTGCCTCTGTTTAAGTCTGTTTGCCTCTGTTTAAGTCTGTTTGCCTCTAAGTCTGTTTGCCTCTGTTTGCCTCTGTTTGCCTCTGTTTGCCTCGGTTTGCCTCTGTTTAACTCGGTTTGCCTCTGTTTAACTCGGTTTGCCTCTGTTTAAGTCTGTTTGCCACTGTTTAACTCGGTTTGCCTCTGTTTAACTCTGCTTAAGTTTGTTTAACTCTGTTTAACTCTGTTTATCTCTGTTTGCCTCTGTTTACCTCTGTTTGCCTCTGTTTAAGTCTGTTTGCCTCTGTTTATGTCTGTTTGCCTCTGCTTCACTCTGTTTGCTTCTCTTTCACTCTGTTTGCCTCTGTTTAACTCTGTTTGCCTCTGTTTACCTCTGTTTGCCTCTGTTTACCTCTGTTTAAGTCTACTTAAGTCTGTTTGCCTCTGTTTAAGTCTGTCTAACTCTGTTTGCCTCTGTTTGCCTCTGTTTAAGTCTGTTTGCCTCTGTTTAAGTCTGTTTGCCTCTGTTTAAGTCTGTTTGCCTCTAGTTAAGTCTGTTTAAGTCTTTTTAAGTCTGTTTGCCACTGTTTAAGTCTGTTTGCCTTTTTTTAAGTGTGTTTCACTTTGCTTGCTTCTGTTTAAGTCTCATTAACTCTGTTTGCGTCTGTTTAATTCTGTTTGCCTCAATTTAAGTCTGTTTGCCTCTGTTTAAGTCTGTTTGCCTCTGTTTAAGTCTGTTTGCCTCTGTTTAAGTCTGTTTGCCTCTGTTTCAGTCTGTTTGCCTCTGTTTCAGTCTGTTTGCCTCTGTTTCAGTCTGTTTGCCTCTTTTTAAGTCTGTTTGCCTCTGTTTAAGTCTGTTTGCCTCTGTTTAAGTCTGTTTATGTCTGTTTGCCTCTGTTGAACTCTGTTTCAGTCTGTTTAACTCGGTTTAACACTATTTTTCTCTGCCTCTGTTTAAGTCTGTTTAACTCTATTTGCCTCTGTTCAACTCTGTTTAAGTCTGTTTGCCTCTGTTTGCCTCTGTTTAAGTCTGATTAAATCTGTTTGCCTCTGTTTAAGTCTGTTTGCCTCTGTTTAAGTCTGTTTGCCTCTGTTTAAGTCTGTTTGCCTCTGTTTCACTCTGTTTGCTTCTCTTTCACTCTGTTTGCCTCTGTTTAAGTCTGTTTGCCTCTGTTGAACTCTGTTTGCCTCTGTTGAACTCTGTTTGCCTCTGTTGAACCCTGTTTGCCTCTGTTGAACTCTGTATGCCTCTGTTGAACTCTGTATGCCTCTGTTTAAGTCTGTTTGCCTCTGTTTAAGTCTGTTTGCCTCTGTTGAACTCTGTTTCAGTCTGTTTAACTCTGTTTAACTCTGTTTGCCTCTGTTTAACTCTTTTTAAGTCTGTTTGCCTCTGTTTAAGTCTGTTTGCTTCTGTTTCAGTCTGTTTGCCTCTGTTTAAGTCTGTTTGCCTCTGTTTAAGTCTGTTTGCCTCTGTTTAAGTCTGTTTGCCTCTGTTTAAGTCTGTTTGCCTCTGTTTAAGTCTGTTTGCCTCTGTTTAAGTCTGTTTGCCTCTGTTTAATTCTGTTTGCCTCTGTTTAAGTCTGTTTGCCTCTGTTTAAGTCTGTTTGCCTCTGTTTCACTCTGTTTGCTTCTCTTTCAATCTGTTTGCCTCTGTTGAACTCTGTTTCAGTCTGTTTAACTCTGTTTAACTCTGTTTGCCTCTGTTTAAATCTGTTTAACTCTGTTTAACTCTGTTTATTTCTGTTTGCCTCTGTTTAAGTCTCTTTGCCTCTGTTTAAGTCTCTTTGCCTCTGTTTAAGTCTCTTTGCCTCTGTTTAAGTCTCTTTGCCTCTGTTTAAGTCTGTTTGCCTCTGTTTCACTCTGTTTGCCTCTGTTTAAGTCTGTTTGCCTCTGTTTAAGTCTGTTTGCCTCTTTTTAAGTCTGTTTGCCTCTGTTTACGTCTGTTTGCCTCTGTTTAAGTCTGTTTGCCTCTGTTTAAGTCTGTTTGCCTCTGTTTAAGTCTGTTTGCCTCTGTTTAAGTCTGTTTGCCTCTGTTTAAGTCTGTTTGCCTCTAAGTCTGTTTGCCTCTGTTTGCCTCTGTTTGCCTCTGTTTGCCTCGGTTTGCCTCTGTTTAACTCGGTTTGCCTCTGTTTAACTCGGTTTGCCTCTGTTTAAGTCTGTTTGCCACTGTTTAACTCGGTTTGCCTCTGTTTAACTCTGCTTAAGTTTGTTTAACTCTGTTTAACTCTGTTTATCTCTGTTTGCCTCTGTTTACCTCTGTTTGCCTCTGTTTAAGTCTGTTTGCCTCTGTTTATGTCTGTTTGCCTCTGCTTCACTCTGTTTGCTTCTCTTTCACTCTGTTTGCCTCTGTTTAACTCTGTTTGCCTCTGTTTACCTCTGTTTGCCTCTGTTTACCTCTGTTTAAGTCTACTTAAGTCTGTTTGCCTCTGTTTAAGTCTGTCTAACTCTGTTTGCCTCTGTTTGCCTCTGTTTAAGTCTGTTTGCCTCTGTTTAAGTCTGTTTGCCTCTGTTTAAGTCTGTTTGCCTCTGTTTAAGTCTGTTTGCCTCTGTTTAAGTCTGTTTGCCTCTGTTTGCCTCTGTTTAACTCTGCTTAATTTTGTTTAACTCTGTTTAACTCTGTTTTACTCTGTTTAACTCTGTTTTACTCTGTTTATCACTGTTTGCCTCTGTTTACCTCTGTTTGCCTCTGTTTAAGTCTGTTTGCCTCTGTTTATGTCTGTTTGCCTCTGCTTCACTCTGTTTGCTTCTCTTTCACTCTGTTTGCCTCTGTTTAACTCTGTTTGCCTCTGTTTACCTCTGTTTGCCTCTGTGTACCTCTGTTTAAGTCTACTTAAGTCTGTTTGCCTCTGTTTAAGTCTGTCTAACTCTGTTTGCCTCTGTTTGCCTCTGTTTAAGTCTGTTTGCCTCTGTTTAAGTCTGTTTGCCTCTGTTTAAGTCTGTTTGCCTCTGTTTAAGTCTGTTTGCCTCTGTTTAAGTCTGTTTGCCTCTGTTTAAGTCTGTTTGCCTCTGTTTAAGTCTGTTTGCCTCTGTTTAAGTCTGTTTGCCTCTGTTTAAGTCTGTTTGCCTCTGTTTAAGTCTGTTTGACTCTGTTTCACGCTGTTTGCCTCTGTTTAAGTCTGTTTGCCTCTGTTTAAGTCTGTTTGCCTCTGTTTAAGTCTGTTTGCCTCTGTTTAAGTCGGTTTGCCTCTGTTTAAGTCGGTTTGCCTCTGTTTGCCTCTGTTTGGCTCTGTTTGGCTCTGTTTGGCTCTGTTTGGCTCTGTTTGGCTCTGTTTGGCTCTGTTTGGCTCTGTTTGGCTCTGTTTGGCTCTGTTTGGCTCTGTTTGGCTCTGTTTGGCTCTGTTTGGCTCTGTTTGGCTCTGTTTGGCTCTGTTTGGCTCTGTTTGGCTCTGTTTGGCTCTGTTTGCCTCTGTTTGCCTCTGTTTGCCTCTGTTTGCCTCTGTTTGCCTCTGTTTGCCTCTGTTTAAAACTGCTTGCCTCTGTTTAACACTGTTTACATCGGTTTGCCTTTGTTTAAATCTGTTTGCCTCTGTTGAACTCTGTTTGCCTCTGTTGAACTCTGTTTGCCTCTGTTGAACTCTGTTTGCCTCTGTTGAACTCGGTTTGCCTCTGTTGAACTCGGTTTGCCTCTGTTGAACTCGGTTTGCCTCTGTTGAACTCGGTTTGCCTCTGTTGAACTCGGTTTGCCTCTGTTGAACTCGGTTTGCCTCTGTTGAACTCGGTTTGCCTCTGTTGAACTCGGTTTGCCTCTGTTGAACTCGGTTTGCCTCTGTTGAACTCGGTTTGCCTCTGTTGAACTCGGTTTGCCTCTGTTTAAGTCTGTTTGCCTCTGTTTAAGTCTGTTTGCCTCTGTTTAACTCTGCTTAAGTTTGTTTAACTCTGTTTAACTCTGTTTATCTCTGCCTCTGTTTAAGTCTGTTTAACTCTGTTTGCCTCTGTTCAACTCTGTTTAATTCTGTTTAACTCTGTTTGCCTCTGTTTAAGTCTGACTAAATCTGTTTGCCTCTGTTTGCCTCTGTTTAAGTCTGTTTAACTCTGTTTGCCTCTAGTTAAGTCTGTTTAAGTCTTTTTAAGTCTGTTTGCCACTGTTTAAGTCTGTTTGCCTTTTTTTAAGTGTGTTTCACTTTGCTTGCTTCTGTTTAAGTCTCATTAACTCTGTTTGCGTCTGTTTAATTCTGTTTGCCTCAATTTAAGTCTGTTTGCCTCTGTTTAAGTCTGTTTGCCTCTGTTTCAGTCTGTTTGCCTCTGTTTCAGTCTGTTTGCCTCTGTTTCAGTCTGTTTGCCTCTGTTTAAGTCTGTTTGCCTCTGTTTAAGTCTGTTTGCCTCTGTTTAAGTCTGTTTATCTCTGTTTGCCTCTGTTGAACTCTGTTTCAGTATGTTTAACTCGGTTTAACACTATTTATCTCTGCCTCTGTTTAAGTCTGTTTAACTCTATTTGCCTCTGTTCAACTCTGTTTAAGTCTGTTTGCCTCTGTTTGCCTCTGTTTAAGTCTGATTAAATCTGTTTGCCTCTGTTTAATTCTGTTTGCCTCTGTTTAAGTCTGTTTGCCTCTGTTTCACTCTGTTTGCTTCTCTTTCACTCTGTTTGCCTCTGTTTAAGTCTGTTTGCCTCTGTTGAACTCTGTTTGCCTCTGTTGAACTCTGTTTGCCTCTATTGAACCCTGTTTGCCTCTGTTGAACTCTGTATGCCTCTGTTGAACTCTGTATGCCTCTGTTTAAGTCTGTTTGCCTCTGTTTAAGTCTGTTTGCCTCTGTTGAACTCTGTTTCAGTCTGTTTAACTCTGTTTAACTCTGTTTGCCTCTGTTTAACTCTTTTTAAGTCTGTTTGCCTCTGTTTAAGTCTGTTTGCTTCTGTTTAAGTCTGTTTGCCTCTGTTTAAGTCTGTTTGCCTCTGTTTAAGTCTGTTTGCCTCTGTTTAAGTCTGTTTGCCTCTGTTTAAGTCTGTTTGCCTCTGTTTAAGTCTGTTTGCCTCTGTTTAAGTCTGTTTGCCTCTGTTTAAGTCTGTTTGCCTCTGTTTAAGTCTGTTTGCCTCTGTTTAAGTCTGTTTGCCTCTGTTTAAGTCTGTTTGCCTCTGTTTAAGTCTGTTTGCCTCTGTTTAAGTCTGTTTGCCTCTGTTTAAGTCTGTTTGCCTCTGTTTCACTCTGCCTCTGTTTCACTCTGTTTGCTTCTCTTTCAATCTGTTTGCCTCTGTTGAACTCTGTTTCAGTCTGTTTAATTCTGTTTAACTCTGTTTGCCTCTGTTTAAATCTGTTTAACTCTGTTTAACTCTGTTTATTTCTGTTTGCCTCTGTTTAAGTCTGTTTGCCTCTGTTTAAGTCTGTTTGCCTCTGTTTAAGTCTGTTTGCCTCTGTTTAAGTCTGTTTGCCTCTTTTTAAGTCTGTTTGCCGCTTTTTAAGTCTGTTTGCCTCTGTTTAAGTCTGTTTGCCTCTTTTTAAGTCTGTTTGCCTCTGTTTACGTCTGTTTGCCTCTGTTTAAGTCTGTTTGCCTCTGTTTAAGTCTGTTTGCCTCTGTTTAAGTCTGTTTGCTTCTCTTTCACTCTGTTTGCCTCTGTTTAACTCTGTTTGCCTCTGTTTAACTCTGATTAACTCCGTTTGCCTCTGTTTGCCTCTGTTTAAGTCTGTTTGCCTCTGTTTAAGTCTGTTTGCCTCTGTTTAAGTCTGTTTCCCTCTAAGTCTGTTTGCCTCTGTTTGCCTCTGTTTGCCTCTGTTTGCCTCTGTTTGCCTCTGTTTAACTCGGTTTGCCTCTGTTTAAGTCTGTTTGCCACTGTTTAACTCGGTTTGCCTCTGTTTAAGTCTGTTTGCCTCTGTTTAACTCTGCTTAAGTTTGTTTAACTCTGTTTAACTCTGTTTTACTCTGTTTATCTCTGTTTGCCTCTGTTTACCTCTGTTTGCCTCTGTTTATGTCTGTTTGCCTCTGTTTATGTCTGTTTGCCTCTGCTTCTCTCTGTTTGCTTCTCTTTCACTCTGTTTGCCTCTGTTTAACTCTGTTTGCCTCTGTTTACCTCTGTTTGCCTCTGTTTACCTCTGTTTAAGTCTACTTAAGTCTGTTTGCCTCTGTTTAAGTCTGTCTAACTCTGTTTGCCTCTGTTTGCCTCTGTTTAAGTCTGTTTGCCTCTGTTTAAGTCTGTTTGCCTCTGTTTAAGTCTGTTTGCCTCTGTTTAAGTCTGTTTGCCTCTGTTTGCCTCTGTTTAACTCTGCTTAAGTTTGTTTAACTCTGTTTAACTCTGTTTAACTCTGTTTTACTCTGTTTTACTCTGTTTATCACTGTTTGCCTCTGTTTACCTCTGTTTGCCTTTGTTTAAGTCTGTTTGCCTCTGTTTATGTCTGTTTGCCTCTGCTTCACTCTGTTTGCTTCTCTTTCACTCTGTTTGCCTCTGTTTAACTCTGTTTGCCTCTGTTTACCTCTGTTTGCCTCTGTGTACCTCTGTTTAAGTCTACTTAAGTCTGTTTGCCTCTGTTTAAGTCTGTCTAACTCTGTTTGCCTCTGTTTGCCTCTGTTTAAGTCTGTTTGCCTCTGTTTAAGTCTGTTTGCCTCTGTTTTAGTCTGTTTGCCTCTGTTTAAGTCTGTTTGCCTCTGTTTAAGTCTGTTTGCCTCTGTTTAAGTCTGTTTGCCTCTGTTTAAGTCTGTTTGCCTCTGTTTAAGTCTTTTTGACTCTGTTTCACGCTGTTTGCCTCTGTTTAAGTCTGTTTGCCTCTGTTTAAGTCTGTTTGCCTCTGTTTAAGTCGGTTTGCCTCTGTTTGCCTCTGTTTGCCTCTGTTTGCCTCTGTTTGCCTCTGTTTGCCTCTGTTTGGCTCTGTTTGGCTCTGTTTGGCTCTGTTTGCCTTTGTTTGCCTTTGTTTGCCTCTGTTTGCCTCTGTTTGCCTCTGTTTGCCTCTGTTTGCCTCTGTTTGCCTTTGTTTGCCTCTGTTTGCCTCTGTTTGCCTCTGTTTGCCTCTGTTTAAAACTGCTTGCCTCTGTTTAACACTGTTTACATCGGTTTGCCTTTGTTTAACACTGTTTGCCTCTGTTTAAATCTGTTTGCCTCTGTTGAACTCTGTTTGCCTCTGTTGAACTCTGTTTGCCTCTGTTGAACTCGGTTTGCCTCTGTTGAACTCGGTTTGCCTCTGTTGAACTCGGTTTGCCTCTGTTGAACTCGGTTTGCCTCTGTTTAAGTCTGTTTGCCTCTGTTTAAGTCTGTTTGCCTCTGTTTAAGTCTGTTTGCCTCTGTTTAAGTCTGTTTGCCTCTGTTTAAGTCTGTTTGCCTCTGTTTAACTCTGCTTAAGTTTGTTTAACTCTGTTTAACTCTGTTTATCTCTGCCTCTGTTTAAGTCTGTTTAACTCTGTTTGCCTCTGTTCAACTCTGTTTAATTCTGTTTAACTCTGTTTGCCTCTGTTTAAGTCTGATTAAATCTGTTTGCCTCTGTTTGCCTCTGTTTAAGTCTGTTTCACTCTGTTTGCCTCTAGTTAAGTCTGTTTAAGTCTTTTTAAGTCTGTTTGCCACTGTTTAAGTCTGTTTGCCTTTTTTTAAGTGTGTTTCACTTTGCTTGCTTCTGTTTAAGTCTCATTAACTCTGTTTGCGTCTGTTTAATTCTGTTTGCCTCTGTTTAAGTCTGTTTGCCTCTGTTTAAGTCTGTTTGCCTCTGTTTAAGTCTGTTTGCCTCTGTTTAAGTCTGTTTGCCTCTGTTTCAGTCTGTTTGCCTCTGTTTCAGTCTGTTTGCCTCTTTTTAAGTCTGTTTGCCTCTGTTTATGTCTGTTTGCCTCTGTTGAACTCTGTTTCAGTCTGTTTAACTCGGTTTAACACTATTTATCTCTGCCTCTGTTTAAGTCTGTTTAACTCTATTTGCCTCTGTTCAACTCTGTTTAAGTCTGTTTAAGTCTGTTTGTCTCTCTTTAAGTCTGTTTGCCTCTGATTAAGTGTTTTTCACTTTGCTTGCTTCTGTTTAAGTCTCATTAACTCTGTTTGCATCTGTTTGCGTCTGTTTAATTCTGTTTGCGTCAATTTATGTCTGTTTGCCTCAATTTATGTCTGTTTGCCTCAATTTATGTCTGTTTGCCTCTGTTTAAGTCTGTTTGCCTCTGTTTAAGTCTGTTTAAATCTGTTTGCCTCTGGTTGCCTCAGTTTAACTTTGTTTAACTCTGGTTGCCTCTGTTTGCCTCTGTTTATGTCTGTTTGCCTCTGTTTCACTCTGTATGCTTCTCTTTCACTCTGTTTGCCTCTGTTTCACTCTGTTTGCCTCTGTTTACCTCTGTTTAAGTCTATTTAAGTCTGTTTGCCTCTTTTTAAGTCTGTCTAACTCTGTTTGCCCCTGTTTGCCTCTGTTTAAGTCTGTTTGCCTCTGTTTAAGTCTGTTTGCCTCTGTTGAACTCTGTTTGCCTCTGTTGAACTCTGTTTGCCTCTGTTGAACTCTGTTTGCCTCTGTTGAACTCTGTTTGCCTCTGTTGAACTCTGTTTGCCTCTGTTGAACTCTGTTTGCCTCTGTTGAACTCTGTTTGCCTCTGTTGAACTCTGTTTGCCTCTGTTGAACTCTGTTTGCCTCTGTTGAACTCTGTTTGCCTCTGTTGAACTCTGTTTGCCTCTGTTGAACTCTGTTTGCCTCTGTTGAACTCTGTTTGCCTCTGTTGAACTCTGTTTCAGTCTGTTGAAGTCTGTTTCAGTCTGTTTCAGTCTGTTTCAGTCTGTTTCAGTCTGTTTCGGTCTGTTTCGGTCTGTTTCGGTCTGTTTCGGTCTGTTTCGGTCTGTTTCGGTCTGTTTCGGTCTGTTTCGGTCTGTTTCAGTCTGTTTCAGTCTGTTTCAGTCTGTTTCAGTCTGTTTCAGTCTGTTTCAGTCTGTTTCAGTCTGTTTCAGTCTGTTTCAGTCTGTTTCAGTCTGTTTCAGTCTGTTTAACTCTGTTTCAGTCTGTTTAACTCTGTTTAACTCTGTTTAACTCTGTTTAACTCTGCCTCTGTTTAAGTCTGTTTAACTCTGTTTGCCTCTGTTCAACTCTGTTTAATTCTGTTTAACTCTGTTTGCCTCTGTTTAAGTCTGATTAAATCTGTTTGCCTCTGTTTGCCTCTGTTTAAGTCTGTTTAACTCTGTTTGCCTCTAGTTAAGTCTGTTTAAGTCTTTTTAAGTCTGTTTGCCACTGTTTAAGTCTGTTTGCCTTTTTTTAAGTGTGTTTCACTTTGCTTGCTTCTGTTTAAGTCTCATTAACTCTGTTTGCGTCTGTTTAATTCTGTTTGCCTCAATTTAAGTCTGTTTGCCTCTGTTTAAGTCTGTTTGCCTCTGTTTCAGTCTGTTTGCCTCTGTTTCAGTCTGTTTGCCTCTGTTTCAGTCTGTTTGCCTCTTTTTAAGTCTGTTTGCCTCTGTTTAAGTCTGTTTGCCTCTGTTTAAGTCTGTTTATGTCTGTTTGCCTCTGTTGAACTCTGTTTCAGTCTGTTTAACTCGGTTTAACACTATTTATCTCTGCCTCTGTTTAAGTCTGTTTAACTCTATTTGCCTCTGTTCAACTCTGTTTAAGTCTGTTTGCCTCTGTTTGCCTCTGTTTAAGTCTGATTAAATCTGTTTGCCTCTGTTTAAGTCTGTTTAAGTCTGTTTGTCTCTCTTTAAGTCTGTTTGCCTCTGATTAAGTGTTTTTCACTTTGCTTGCTTCTGTTTAAGTCTCATTAACTCTGTTTGCATCTGTTTGCGTCTGTTTAATTCTGTTTGCCTCAATTTATGTCTGTTTGCCTCAATTTATGTCTGTTTGCCTCAATTTATGTCTGTTTGCCTCTGTTTAAGTCTGTTTGCCTCTGTTTAAGTCTGTTTAAATCTGTTTGCCTCTGGTTGCCTCAGTTTAACTTTGTTTAACTCTGGTTGCCTCTGTTTGCCTCTGTTTATGTCTGTTTGCCTCTGTTTCACTCTGTATGCTTCTCTTTCACTCTGTTTGCCTCTGTTTCACTCTGTTTGCCTCTGTTTACCTCTGTTTAAGTCTATTTAAGTCTGTTTGCCTCTTTTTAAGTCTGTCTAACTCTGTTTGCCCCTGTTTGCCTCTGTTTAAGTCTGTTTGCCTCTGTTTAAGTCTGTTTGCCTCTGTTTAAGTCTGTTTGCCTCTGTTTAAGTCTGTTTGCCTCTGTTTAAGTCTGTTTGCCTCTGTTGAACTCTGTTTGCCTCTGTTGAACTCTGTTTGCCTCTGTTGAACTCTGTTTGCCTCTGTTGAACTCTGTTTGCCTCTGTTGAACTCTGTTTGCCTCTGTTGAACTCTGTTTGCCTCTGTTGAACTCTGTTTGCCTCTGTTGAACTCTGTTTGCCTCTGTTGAACTCTGTTTGCCTCTGGTTAAGTCTGTTTGCCTCTGTTGAACTCTGTTGAACTCTGTTGAACTCTGTTGAACTCTGTTGAACTCTGTTGAACTCTGTTGAACTCTGTTTCAGTCTGTTTCAGTCTGTTTCAGTCTGTTTCAGTCTGTTTCAGTCTGTTTCAGTCTGTTTCAGTCTGTTTCAGTCTGTTTCAGTCTGTTTAACTCTGTTTAACTCTGTTTAACTCTGTTTAACTCTGTTTAACTATGTTTAACTATGTTTATCTCTGCCTCTGTTTAAGTCTGTTTAACTCTGCTTGCCTCTGTTCAACTCTGTTTAATTCTGTTTAACTCTGTTTGCCTCTGTTTAAGTCTGATTAAATCTGTTTGCCTCTGTTTGCCTCTGTTTAAGTCTGTTTCACTCTGTTTGCCTCTAGTGAAGACTGTATAAGTCTTTTTAAGTCTGTTTGCCACTGTTTAAGTCTGTTTGCCTCTGATTAAGTGTGTTTCACTTTGCTTGCTTCTGTTTAAGTCTCATTAACTCTGTTTGCGTCTGTTTAATTCTGTTTGCCTCAATTTAAGTCTGTTTGCCTCTGTTTAAGTCTGTTTGCCTCTGTTTAAGTCTGTTTGCCTCTGTTTAAGTCTGTTTGCCTCTGTTTAAGTCTGTTTGCCTCTGTTTAAGTCTGTTTGCCTCTGTTTAAGTCTGTTTGCCTCTGTTTAAGTCTGTTTGCCTCTGTTTAAGTCTGTTTGCCTCTGTTTAAGTCTGTTTGCCTCTGTTTAAGTCTGTTTGCCTCTGTTTAAGTCTGTTTGCCTCTGTTTCAGTCTTTTTGCCTCTGTTTAAGTCTGTTTGCCTCTGTTTCACTCTGTTTGCTTCTCTTTCACTCTGTTTGCCTCTGTTTAACTCTGTTTGCCTCTGTTTAACTCTGATTAACTCCGTTTGCCTCTGTTTGCCTCTGTTTAAGTCTGTTTGCCTCTGTTTAAGTTTGTTTGCCTCTGTTTAAGTCTTTTTGCCTCTAAGTCTGTTTGCCTCTGTTTGCCTCTGTTTGCCTCTGTTTGCCTCTGTTTGCCTCTGTTTGCCTCTGTTTGCCTCTGTTTGCCTCTGTTTGCCTCTGTTTGCCTCTGTTTGCCTCTGTTTGCCTCTGTTTGCCTCTGTTTAACTCGGTTTGCCTCTGTTTAAGTCTGTTTGCCACTGTTTAACTCGGTTTGCCTCTGTTTAAGTCTGTTTGCCTCTGTTTAACTCTGCTTAAGTTTGTTTAACTCTGTTTAACTCTGTTTTACTCTGTTTATCTCTGTTTGCCTCTGTTTACCTCTGTTTGCCTCTGTTTAAGTCTGTTTGCCTCTGTTTATGTCTGTTTGCCTCTGCTTCACTCTGTTTGCTTCTCTTTCACTCTGTTTGCCTCTGTTTAACTCTGTTTGCCTCTGTTTACCTCTGTTTGCCTCTGTTTACCTCTGTTTAAGTCTACTTAAGTCTGTTTGCCTCTGTTTAAGTCTGTCTAACTCTGTTTGCCTCTGTTTGCCTCTGTTTAAGTCTGTTTGCCTCTGTTTAAGTCTGTTTGCCTCTGTTTAAGTCTGTTTGCCTCTGTTTAAGTCTGTTTGCCTCTGTTTAAGTCTGTTTGCCTCTGTTTAAGTCTGTTTGCCTCTGTTTAAGTCTGTTTGACTCTGTTTAAGTCTGTTTGACTCTGTTTCACGCTGTTTGCCTCTGTTTAAGTCTGCTTGCCTCTGTTTAAGTCTGTTTGCCTCTGTTTAAGTCTGTTTGCCTCTGTTTAAGTCGGTTTGCCTCTGTTTGCCTCTGTTTGCCTCTGTTTGCCTCTGTTTGCCTCTGTTTGCCTCTGTTTGCCTCTGTTTAATTCTGTTTGGCTCTGTTTGCCTTTGTTTGCCTCTGTTTGCCTCTGTTTGCCTCTGTTTGCCTCTGTTTGCCTCTGTTTGCCTCTGTTTGCCTCTGTTTGCCTCTGTTTGCCTCTGTTTGCCTCTGTTTGCCTCTGTTTGCCTCTGTTTGCCTCTGTTTGCCTCTGTTTGCCTCTGTTTGCCTCTGTTTAAAACTGCTTGCCTCTGTTTAACACTGTTTACATCGGTTTGCCTTTGTTTAACACTGTTTGCCTCTGTTTAAATCTGTTTGCCTCTGTTGAACTCTGTTTGCCTCTGTTGAACTCTGTTTGCCTCTGTTGAACTCTGTTTGCATCTGTTGAACTCTGTTTGCCTCTGTTGAACTCTGTTTGCCTCTGTTGAACTCTGTTTGCCTCTGTTGAACTCTGTTTGCCTCTGTTGAACTCTGTTTGCCTCTGTTGAACTCTGTTTGCCTCTGTTGAACTCTGTTTGCCTCTGTTGAACTCGGTTTGCCTCTGTTGAACTCGGTTTGCCTCTGTTGAACTCGGTTTGCCTCTGTTTAAGTCTGTTTGCCTCTGTTTAAGTCTGTTTGCCTCTGTTTAAGTCTGTTTGCCTCTATTTAACTCTGCTTAAGTTTGTTTAACTCTGTTTAAATCTGTTTATCTCTGCCTCTGTTTAAGTCTGTTTAAGTCTGTTTGCCTCTGTTCAACTCTGTTTAATTCTGTTTAACTCTGTTTGCCTCTGTTTAAGTCTGATTAAATCTGTTTGCCTCTGTTTGCCTCTGTTTAAGTCTGATTAAATCTGTTTGCCTCTGTTTGCCTCTGTTTAAGTCTGTTTCACTCTGTTTGCCTCTAGTGAAGACTGTTTAAGTCTTTTTAAGTCTGTTTGCCACTGTTTAAGTCTGTTTGCCTCTGATTAAGTGTGTTTCACTTTGCTTGCTTCTGTTTAAGTCTCATTAACTCTGTTTGCGTCTGTTTAATTCTGTTTGCCTCAATTTAAGTCTGTTTGCCTCTGTTTAAGTCTGTTTGCCTCTGTTTAAGTCTGTTTGCCTCTGTTTAAGTCTGTTTGCCTCTGTTTAAGTCTGTTTGCCTCTGTTTAAGTCTGTTTGCCTCTGTTTAAGTCTGTTTGCCTCTGTTTAAGTCTGTTTGCCTCTGTTTAAGTCTGTTTGCCTCTGTTTAAGTCTGTTTGCCTCTGTTTAAGTCTGTTTGCCTCTGTTTAAGTCTGTTTGCCTCTGTTTCAGTCTTTTTGCCTCTGTTTAAGTCTGTTTGCCTCTGTTTCACTCTGTTTGCTTCTCTTTCACTCTGTTTGCCTCTGTTTGCCTCTGTTTGCCTCTGTTTGCCTCTGTTTGCCTCTGTTTGCCTCTGTTTGCCTCTGTTTGCCTCTGTTTGCCTCTGTTTGCCTCTGTTTGCCTCTGTTTGCCTCTGTTTGCCTCTGTTTGCCTCTGTTTGCCTCTGTTTGCCTCTGTTTGCCTCTGTTTGCCTCTGTTTGCCTCTGTTTGCCTCTGTTTGCCTCTGTTTAACTCGGTTTGCCTCTGTTTAAGTCTGTTTGCCAATGTTTAACTCGGTTTGCCTCTGTTTAAGTCTGTTTGCCTCTGTTTAACTCTGCTTAAGTTTGTTTAACTCTGTTTAACTCTGTTTTACTCTGTTTATCTCTGTTTGCCTCTGTTTACCTCTGTTTGCCTCTGTTTAAGTCTGTTTGCCTCTGTTTAAGTCTGTTTGCCTCTGTTTATGTCTGTTTGCCTCTGCTTCACTCTGTTTGCTTCTCTTTCACTCTGTTTGCCTCTGTTTAACTCTGTTTGCCTCTGTTTACCTCTGTTTGCCTCTGTTTACCTCTGTTTAAGTCTACTTAAGTCTGTTTGCCTCTGTTTAAGTCTGTCTAACTCTGTTTGCCTCTGTTTGCCTCTGTTTAAGTCTGTTTGCCTCTGTTTAAGTCTGTTTGCCTCTGTTTAAGTCTGTTTGCCTCTGTTTAAGTCTGTTTGCCTCTGTTTAAGTCTGTTTGCCTCTGTTTGCCTCTGTTTAACTCTGCTTAAGTTTGTTTAACTCTGTTTAACTCTGTTTTACTCTGTTTATCTCTGTTTGCCTCTGTTTACCTCTGTTTGCCTCTGTTTAAGTCTGTTTGCCTCTGTTTATGTCTGTTTGCCTCTGCTTCACTCTGTTTGCTTCTCTTTCACTCTGTTTGCCTCTGTTTAACTCTGTTTGCCTCTGTTTACCTCTGTTTGCCTCTGTGTACCTCTGTTTAAGTCTACTTAAGTCTGTTTGCCTCTGTTTAAGTCTGTCTAACTCTGTTTGCCTCTGTTTGCCTCTGTTTAAGTCTGTTTGCCTCTGTTTAAGTCTGTTTGCCTCTGTTTAAGTCTGTTTGCCTCTGTTTAAGTCTGTTTGCCTCTGTTTAAGTCTGTTTGCCTCTGTTTAAGTCTGTTTGCCTCTGTTTAAGTCTGTTTGCCTCTGTTTAAGTCTGTTTGCCTCTGTTTAAGTCTGTTTGACTCTGTTTAAGTCTGTTTGACTCTGTTTCACGCTGTTTGCCTCTGTTTAAGTCTGCTTGCCTCTGTTTAAGTCTGTTTGCCTCTGTTTAAGTCTGTTTGCCTCTGTTTAAGTCGGTTTGCCTCTGTTTGCCTCTGTTTGGCTCTGTTTGCCTCTGTTTGCCTCTGTTTGGCTCTGTTTGGCTCTGTTTGCCTATGTTTGCCTTTGTTTGCCTCTGTTTGCCTTTGTTTGCCTCTGTTTGCCTCTGTTTGCCTCTGTTTGCCTCTGTTTGCCTCTGTTTGCCTCTGTTTGCCTCTGTTTGCCTCTGTTTGCCTCTGTTTGCCTCTGTTTGCCTCTGTTTGCCTCTGTTTGCCTCTGTTTGCCTCTGTTTGCCTCTGTTTGCCTCTGTTTGCCTCTGTTTGCCTCTGTTTGCCTCTGTTTGCCTCTGTTTGCCTCTGTTTGCCTCTGTTTAACACTGTTTACATCGGTTTGCCTTTGTTTAACACTGTTTGCCTCTGTTTAAATCTGTTTGCCTCTGTTGAACTCTGTTTGCCTCTGTTGAACTCTGTTTGCCTCTGTTGAACTCTGTTTGCATCTGTTGAACTCTGTTTGCCTCTGTTGAACTCTGTTTGCCTCTGTTGAACTCTGTTTGCCTCTGTTGAACTCTGTTTGCCTCTGTTGAACTCGGTTTGCCTCTGTTGAACTCGGTTTGCCTCTGTTGAACTCGGTTTGCCTCTGTTGAACTCGGTTTGCCTCTGTTTAAGTCTGTTTGCCTCTGTTTAAGTCTGTTTGCCTCTGTTTAAGTCTGTTTGCCTCTGTTTAAGTCTGTTTGCCTCTGTTCAACTCTGTTTAATTCTGTTTAACTCTGTTTGCCTCTGTTTAAGTCTGATTAAATCTGTTTGCCTCTGTTTGCCCTTGTTTAAGTCTGTTTAACTCTGTTTGCCTCTAGTTAAGTCTGTTTAAGTCTTTTTAAGTCTGTTTGCCACTGTTTAAGTCTGTTTGCCTTTTTTTAAGTGTGTTTCACTTTGCTTGCTTCTGTTTAAGTCTCATTAACTCTGTTTGCGTCTGTTTAATTCTGTTTGCCTCAATGTAAGTCTGTTTGCCTCAATTTAAGTCTGTTTGCCTCTGTTTAAGTCTGTTTGCCTCTGTTTAAGTCTGTTTGCCTCTGTTTAAGTCTGTTTGCCTCTGTTTAAGTCTGTTTGCCTCTGTTTCAGTCTGTTTGCCTCTGTTTCAGTCTGTTTGCCTCTGTTTCAGTCTGTTTGCCTCTTTTTAAGTCTGTTTGCCTCTTTTTAAGTCTGTTTGCCTCTGTTTAAGTCTGTTTGCCTCTGTTTAAGTCTGTTTATGTCTGTTTGCCTCTGTTGAACTCTGTTTCAGTCTGTTTAACTCGGTTTAACACTATTTATCTCTGCCTCTGTTTAAGTCTGTTTAACTCTATTTGCCTCTGTTCAACTCTGTTTAAATCTGTTTGCCTCTGTTTGCCTCTGTTTAAGTCTGATTAAATCTGTTTGCCTCTGTTTAAGTCTGTTTAAGTCTGTTTGTCTCTCTTTAAGTCTGTTTGCCTCTGATTAAGTGATTTTCACTTTGCTTGCTTCTGTTTAAGTCTCATTAACTCTGTTTGCATCTGTTTGCGTCTGTTTAATTCTGTTTGCCTCAATTTATGTCTGTTTGCCTCAATTTATGTCTGTTTGCCTCAATTTATGTCTGTTTGCCTCTGTTTAAGTCTGTTTGCCTCTGTTTAATTCTGTTTAAATCTGTTTGCCTCTGGTTGCCTCAGTTTAACTTTGTTTAACTCTGGTTGCCTCTGTTTGCCTCTGTTTATGTCTGTTTGCCTCTGTTTCACTCTGTATGCTTCTCTTTCACTCTGTTTGCCTCTGTTCCACTCTGTTTGCATCTGTTTACCTCTGTTTAAGTCTATTTAAGTCTGTTTGCCTCTTTTTAAGTCTGTCTAACTCTGTTTGCCCCTGTTTGCCTCTGTTTAAGTCTGTTTGCCTCTGTTTAAGTCTGTTTGCCTCTGTTGTACTCTGTTTGCCTCTGTTGTACTCTGTTTGCCTCTGTTGTACTCTGTTTGCCTCTGTTGAACTCTGTTTGCCTCTGTTGAACTCTGTTTGCCTCTGTTGAACTCTGTTTGCCTCTGTTGAACTCTGTTTGCCTCTGTTGAACTCTGTTTGCCTCTGTTGAACTCTGTTTGCCTCTGTTGAACTCTGTTTGCCTCTGTTGAACTCTGTTTGCCTCTGTTGAACTCTGTTTGCCTCTGTTGAACTCTGTTTGCCTCTGTTGAACTCTGTTTGCCTCTGTTGAACTCTGTTTGCCTCTGTTGAACTCTGTTTGCCTCTGTTGAACTCTGTTTGCCTCTGTTGAACTCTGTTTGCCTCTGTTGAACTCTGTTTGCCTCTGTTGAACTCTGTTTGCCTCTGTTGAACTCTGTTTGCCTCTGTTGAACTCTGTTTGCCTCTGTTGAACTCTGTTTGCCTCTGTTGAACTCTGTTTGCCTCTGTTGAACTCTGTTTGCCTCTGTTGAACTCTTTTTGCCTCTGGTTAAGTCTGTTTGCCTCTGTTTCAGTCTGTTTCAGTCTGTTTCAGTCTGTTTCAGTCTGTTTCAGTCTGTTTCAGTCTGTTTCAGTCTGTTTCAGTCTGTTTCAGTCTGTTTCAGTCTGTTTCAGTCTGTTTCAGTCTGTTTCAGTCTGTTTCAGTCTGTTTCAGTCTGTTTCAGTCTGTTTCAGTCTGTTTCAGTCTGTTTCAGTCTGTTTCAGTCTGTTTCAGTCTGTTTCAGTCTGTTTCAGTCTGTTTCAGTCTGTTTCAGTCTGTTTAACTCTGTTTAACTCTGTTTAACTCTGTTTAACTCTGTTTAACTCTGTTTAACTCTGTTTAACTCTGTTTAACTCTGTTTAACTCTGTTTAATGCCGTTTAACTCTGTTTAACTCTGTTTAACTCTGTTTATCTCTGCCTCTGTTTAAGTCTGTTTAACTCTGTTTGCCTCTGTTCAACTCTGTTTAATTCTGTTTAACTCTGTTTAACTCTGTTTGCCTCTGTTTTAGTCTGATTAAATCTGTTTGCCTCTGTTTGCCTCTGTTTAAGTCTGTTTCACTCTGTTTGCCTCTAGTGAAGACTGTTTAAGTCTTTTTAAGTCTGTTTGCCACGGTTTAAGTCTGTTTGCCTCTGATTAAGTGTGTTTCACTTTGCTTGCTTCTGTTTAAGTCTCATTAACTCTGTTTGCGTCTGTTTAATTCTGTTTGCCTCAATTTAAGTCTGTTTGCCTCTGTTTAAGTCTGTTTGCCTCTGTTTAAGTCTGTTTGCCTCTGTTTAAGTCTGTTTGCCTCTGTTTAAGTCTGTTTGCCTCTGTTTAAGTCTGTTTGCCTCTGTTTCAGTCTGTTTGCCTCTGTTTCAGTCTGTTTGCCTCTGTTTCAGTCTGTTTGCCTCTGTTTCAGTCTGTTTGCCTCTGTTTCAGTCTGTTTGCCTCTGTTTCAGTCTGTTTGCCTCTGTTTCAGTCTGTTTGCCTCTGTTTCAGTCTGTTTGCCTCTGTTTCAGTCTGTTTGCCTCTGTTTCAGTCTGTTTGCCTCTGTTTCAGTCTGTTTGCCTCTGTTTCAGTCTGTTTGCCTCTGTTTCAGTCTGTTTGCCTCTGTTTCAGTCTGTTTGCCTCTGTTTCAGTCTGTTTGCCTCTGTTTAAGTCTGTTTGCCTCTGTTTAAGTCTGTTTGCCTCTGTTTCACTCTGTTTGCCTCTGTTTCACTCTGTTTGCCTCTGTTTCACTCTGTTTGCCTCTGTTTCACTCTGTTTGCCTCTGTTTCACTCTGTTTGCCTCTGTTTCACTCTGTTTGCCCCTGTTTAAGTCTGTTTCACTCTGTTTCTCTCTGTTTGCCTCTATTTCTCTCTGTTTGCCTCTGTTTCACTCTGTTTGCCTCTGTTTAAGACTGTTTGCCTCTGTTTAAGACTGTTTGCCTCTGTTTAAGACTGTTTGCCTCTGTTTAAGACTGTTTGCCTCTGTTTGCCTCTGTTTGCCTCTGTTTGCCTCTGTTTGCATCTGTTTGCCTCTGTTTGCCTCTGTTTATGTCTATTTGCCTCTGTTTAATTCTGTATGCCTCTGTTTCTCTCTGTTTGCCTCTGTTTCTCTCTGTTTGCCTCTGTTTCTCTCTGTTTGCCTCTGTTTAAGTCTGATTGCCTCTGTTTGCCTCTGTTTAAGTCTATTTGCCTCTGTTTAATTCTGTATGCCTCTGTTTCTCTCTGTTTGCCTCTGTTTGCCTCTGTTTGCCTCTGTTTGCCTCTGTTTGCCTCTGTTTGCCTCTGTTTAAGTCTATTTGCCTCTGTTTAAGTCTATTTGCCTCTTTTTAATTCTGTATGCCTCTGTTTCTCTCTGTTTGCCTCTGTTTCACTCTGTTTGTCTCTGTTTCACTCTGTTTGCCTCTGTTTCTCTCTGTGTGCCTCTGTTTGCCTCTGTTTGCCTCTGTTTGCCTCTGTTTGCCTCTGTTTGCCTCTGTTTGCCTCTGTTTGCCTCTGTTTGCCTCTGTTTGCCTCTGTTTGCATCTGTTTGCATCTGTTTGCCTCTGTTTGCCTCTGTTTGCCTCTGTTTGCCTCTGTTTGCCTCTGTTTGCCTCTGTTTGCCTCTGTTTGCCTCTGTTTGCCTCTGTTTGCCTCTGTTTGCCTCTGTTTAAGTCTGTTTGCCGCTGTTTAAGTCTGTTTGCCTCTGTTTAAGTCTGTTTGCCTCTGTTTAAGTCTGTTTGCCTCTGTTTAAGTCTGTTTGCCTCTGTTTAAGTCTGTTTGCCTCTGTTTAAGTCTGTTTGCCTCTGTTTCTCTCTGTTTGCCTCTGTTTCTCTCTGTTTGCCTCTGTTTCTCTCTGTTTGCCTCTGTTTCTCTCTGTTTGCCTCTGTTTCTCTCTGTTTGCCTCTGTTTAAGTCTGTTGGCCTCTGTTTAAGTCTGTTTGCCTCTGTTTAAGTCTGTTTGCCTCTGTTTCTCTCTTTTGTCTCTGTTTCACTCTGTTTGCCTCTCTTTCGCTCTTTTTGCCTCTGTTTGTCTCTGTTTAAGTCTGTTTGCCTCTGTTTATTCTGTTTGCCTCTGTTTCATTCTGTTTGCCTCTGTTTCACGCTGTTTGCCTCTGTTTCACGCTGTTTGCCTCTGTTTCACTCTGTTTGCCTCTGTTTCACTCTGTTTAAGTCTGTTTCCCTCTGTTTCATTCTGTTTGCCTCTGTTTCACTCTGTTTGCCTCTGTTTAATCCTGTTTGCCTCTGTTTGCCTCTGTTTGCCTCTGTTTGCCTCTGTTTGCCTCTGTTTGCCTCTGTTTGCCTCTGTTTGCCTCTGTTTGCCTCTGTTTGCCTCTGTTTGCCTCTGTTTGCCTCTGTTTGCCTCTGTTTGCCTCTGTTTGCCTCTGTTTGCCTCTGTTTGCCTCTGTTTGCCTCTGTTTGCCTCTTTTTGCCTCTTTTTGCCTCTGTTTAAGTCTGTTTGCCTCTGTTTGCCTCTGTTTGCCTCTTTTTGCCTCTGTTTAAGTCTGTTTCCCTCTGTTTCATTCTGTTTGCCTCTGTTTCACTCTGTTTGCCTCTGTTTAATCCTGTTTGCCTCTGTTTGCCTCTGTTTGCCTCTGTTTGCCTCTGTTTGCCTCTGTTTGCCTCTGTTTGCCTCTGTTTGCCTCTGTTTGCCTCTGTTTGCCTCTGTTTGCCTCTGTTTGCCTCTGTTTGCCTCTGTTTAAGTCTGTTTGCCTCTGTTTAAGTCTGTTTGCCTCTGTTTAAGTCTGTTTGCCTCTGTTTAAGTCTGTTTGCCTCTGTTTAAGTCTGTTTGCCTCTGTTTAAGTCTGTTTGCCTCTGTTTCACTCTGTTTGCCCCTGTTTAAGTCTGTTTGCCCCTGTATAAGTCTGTTTGCCCCTGTTTAAGTCTGTTTGCCTCTGTTTCACTCTGTTTGTTTCTGTTTCACTCTGTTTGCCTCTCTTTCGCTCTTTTTGCCTCTGTTTGTCTCTGTTTCATTCTGTTTGCCTCTGTTTCATTCTGTTTGCCTCTGTTTCACGCAGTTTGCCTCTGTTTCACGCAGTTTGCCTCTGTTTCACGCAGTTTGCCTCTGTTTCACGCTGTTTGCCTCTGTTTCACGCTGTTTGCCTCTGTTTCACGCTGTTTGCCTCTGTTTCACTCTGTTTGCCTCTGTTTCACTCTGTTTGCCTCTGTTTAAGACTGTTTGCCTCTGTTTGCCTCTGTTTGCCTCTGTTTGCCTCTGTTTGCCCCTGTTTAAGTCTGTTTGCCTCTGTTTAAGTCTGTTTGCCTCTGTTTAAGTCTGTTTGCCTCTGTTTAAGTCTGTTTGCCTCTGTTTAAGTCTGTTTGCCTCTGTTTAAGTCTGTTTGCCTCTGTTTAAGTCTGTTTATGTCTGTTTGCCTCTGTTGAACTCTGTTTCAGTCTGTTTGCCTCTGTTTAAGTCTGTTTGCCTCTGTTTCACTCTGTTTGCCCCTGTTTAAGTCTGTTTGCCTCTGTTTCACTCTGTTTGTTTCTGTTTCACTCTGTTTGCCTCTCTTTCGCTCTTTTTGCCTCTGTTTGTCTCTGTTTAAGTCTGTTTGCCTCTGTTTCATTCTGTTTGCCTCTGTTTCACGCTGTTTGCCTCTGTTTCACGCTGTTTGCCTCTGTTTCACGCTGTTTGCCTCTGTTTCACGCTGTTTGCCTCTGTTTCACTCTGTTTGCCTCTGTTTCACTCTGTTTGCCTCTGTTTCACTCTGTTTGCCTCTGTTTCACTCTGTTTGCCTCTGTTTCACTCTGTTTGCCTCTGTTTAAGACTGTTTGCCTATGTTTGCCTCTGTTTGCCTCTGTTTGCCTCTGTTTGCCCCTGTTTAAGTCTGTTTGCCTCTGTTTAAGTCTGTTTGCCTCTGTTTAAGTCTGTTTGCCTCTGTTTCAGTCTGTTTGCCTCTGTTTAAGTCTGTTTGCCTCTGTTTAAGTCTGTTTGCCTCTGTTTAAGTCTGTTTGCCTCTGTTTAAGTCTGTTTATGTCTGTTTGCCTCTGTTGAACTCTGTTTCAGTCTGTTTAACTCGGTTTAACACTATTTATCTCTGCCTCTGTTTAAGTCTGTTTAACTCTATTTGCCTCTGTTCAACTCTGTTTAAGTCTGTTTGCCTCTGTTTGCCTCTGTTTAAGTCTGATTAAATCTGTTTGCCTCTGTTTAAGTCTGTTTAAGTCTGTTTGTCTCTCTTTAAGTCTGTTTGCCTCTGATTAAGTGATTTTCACTTTGCTTGCTTCTGTTTAAGTCTCATTAACTCTGTTTGCATCTGTTTGCGTCTGTTTAATTCTGTTTGCCTCAATTTATTCTGTTTGCCTCAATTTATGTCTGTTTGCCTCTGTTTAAGTCTGTTTGCCTCTGTTTAATTCTGTTTAAATCTGTTTGCCTCTGGTTGCCTCAGTTTAACTTTGTTTAACTCTGGTTGCCTCTGTTTGCCTCTGTTTATGTCTGTTTGCCTCTGTTTCACTCTGTATGCTTCTCTTTCACTCTGTTTGCCTCTGTTCCACTCTGTTTGCCTCTGTTTACCTCTGTTTAAGTCTATTTAAGTCTGTTTGCCTCTTTTTAAGTCTGTCTAACTCTGTTTGCCCCTGTTTGCCTCTGTTTAAGTCTGTTTGCCTCTGTTTAAGTCTGTTTGCCTCTGTTTAAGTCTGTTTGCCTCTGTTGAACTCTGTTTGCCTCTGTTGAACTCTGTTTGCCTCTGTTGAACTCTGTTTGCCTCTGTTGAACTCTGTTTGCCTCTGTTGAACTCTGTTTGCCTCTGTTGAACTCTGTTTGCCTCTGTTGAACTCTGTTTGCCTCTGTTGAACTCTGCTTGCCTCTGTTGAACTCTGTTTGCCTCTGGTTAAGTCTGTTTGCCTCTGTTGAACTCTGTTTCAGTCTGTTTCAGTCTGTTTCAGTCTGTTTCAGTCTGTTTCAGTCTGTTTCAGTCTGTTTCAGTCTGTTTCAGTCTGTTTCAGTCTGTTTCAGTCTGTTTCAGTCTGTTTCAGTCTGTTTCAGTCTGTTTCAGTCTGTTTCAGTCTGTTTCAGTCTGTTTCAGTCTGTTTCACTCTGTTTCACTCTGTTTCAGTATGTTTCAGTATGTTTCACTCTGTTTCACTCTGTTTCAGTATGTTTCACTCTGTTTCAGTATGTTTCACTCTGTTTCAGTATGTTTCACTCTGTTTAACTCTGTTTAACTATGTTTATCTCTGCCTCTGTTTAAGTCTGTTTAACTCTGTTTGCCTCTGTTCAACTCTGTTGAATTCTGTTTAACTCTGTTTGCCTCTGTTTAAGTCTGATTAAATCTGTTTAACTCTGTTTGCCTCTGTTTAAGTCTGATTAAATCTGTTTGCCTCTGTTTGCCTCTGTTTAAGTCTGTTTCACTCTGTTTGCCTCTAGTGAAGACTGTTTAAGTCTTTTTAAGTCTGTTTGCCACTGTTTAAGTCTGTTTGCCTCTGATTAAGTGTGTTTCACTTTGCTTGCTTCTGTTTAAGTCTCATTAACTCTGTTTGCGTCTGTTTAATTCTGTTTGCCTCAATTTAAGTCTGTTTGCCTCTGTTTAAGTCTGTTTGCCTCTGTTTAAGTCTGTTTGCCTCTGTTTAAGTCTGTTTGCCTCTGTTTAAGTCTGTTTGCCTCTGTTTAAGTCTGTTTGCCTCTGTTTAAGTCTGTTTGCCTCTGTTTCAGTCTGTATGCCTCTGTTTCAGTCTGTTTGCCTCTGTTTCAGTCTGTTTGCCTCTGTTTCAGTCTGTTTGCCTCTGTTTCAGTCTGTTTGCCTCTGTTTCAGTCTGTTTGCATCTGCTTAAGTCTGTTTGCCTCTGTTTAAGTCTGTTTGCCTCTGTTTAAGTCTGTTTGCCTCTGTTTAAGTCTGTTTGCCTCTGTTTCACTCTGTTTGCCTCTGTTTCATTTTGTTTGCCTCTGTTTGCCTCTGTTTGCCTCTGTTTGCCTCTGTTTGCCTCTGTTTGCCTCTGTTTGCCTCTGTTTGCCTCTGTTTGCCTCTGTTTGCCTCTGTTTGCCTCTGTTTGCCTCTGTTTGCCTCTGTTTGCCTCTGTTTGCCTCTGTTTGCCTCTGTTTGCCTCTGTTTGCCTCTGTTTGCCTCTGTTTAAGTCTGTTTAAGTCTGTTTAAGTCTGTTTGCCTCTGTCTAAGTCTGTTTGCCTCTGTTTCACTCTGTTTGTTTCTGTTTCACTCTGTTTGCCTCTGTTTCACTCTTTTTGCCTCTGTTTGCCTCTGTTTCTCTCTGTTTGCCTCTGTTTAACTCTGTTTGCTTCTGTTTAAGTCTGTTTGACTCTGTTTAAGTCTGTTTGCCTCTGTTTAAGTCTGTTTGCCTCTGTTTAAGTCTGTTTGCCTCTGTTTAAGTCTGTTTGCCTCTGTTTAAGTCTGTTTGCCTCTGTTTCTCTCTGTTTGCCTCTGTTTCTCTCTGTTTGCCTCTGTTTCTCTCTGTTTGCCTCTGTTTCTCTCTGTTTGCCTCTGTTTCTCTCTGTTTGCCTCTGTTTCTCTCTGTTTGTCTCTGTTTCACTCTGTTTGCCTCTGTTTCGCTCGTTTTGCCTCTGTTTGTCTCTGTTTAAGTCTGTTTGCCTCTGTTTCATTCTGTTTGCCTCTCTTTCACGCTGTTAGCCTCTGTTTCACTCTGTTTGCCTCTGTTTCACTCTGTTTGCCTCTGTTTAAGTCTGTTTGCCTCTGTTTAAGTCTGTTTGCCTCTGTTTCATTCTGTTTGCCTCTGTTTCACTCTGTTTGCCTCTGTTTGATCCTGCTTGCCTCTGTTTGCCTCTGTTTGCCTCTTTTTGCCTCTGTTTAAGTCTGTTTGCCTCTGTTTAAGTCTGTTTGCCTCTGTTTAAGTCTGTTTGCCTCTGTTTAAGTCTGTTTGCCTCTGTTTAAGTCTGTTTGCCTCTGTTTAAGTCTGTTTGCCTCTGTTTAAGTCTGTTTGCCTCTGTTTAAGTCTGTTTGCCTCTGGTTAATTCTGTTTGCCTCTTTTTAAGTCTGTTTGCTTCTGTTTAAGTCTGTTTGCCTCTGTTTCAGTCTCTATGCCTCTTTTTAAGTCTGTTTGCCTCTGTTTAAGTCTGTTTGCCTCTGTTTAAGTCTGTTTAAGTCTGTTTGCCTCTGTTTAAGTCTGTTTGCCTCTGTTTAAGTCTGTTTGCCTCTGTTTAATTCTGTTTGCCTCTTTTTAAGTCTGTTTGCTTCTGTTTAAGTCTGTTTGCCTCTGTTTCAGTCTCTATGCCTCTTTTTAAGTCTCTATGCCTCTTTTTAAGTCTGTTTGCCTCTGTTTAAGTCTGTTTGCCTCTGTTTAAGTCTGTTTAAGTCTGTTTGCCTCTGTTTGCCTCTGTTGAACTCTGTTTGCCTCTGTTGAACTCTGTTTGCCTCTGTTGAACTCTGTTTGCCTCTGTAGAACTCTGTTTGCCTCTGTTGAACTCTGTTTGCCTCTGTTGAACTCTGTTTGCCTCTGTTGAACTCTGTTTGCCTCTGTTGAACTCTGTTTGCCTCTGTTGAACTCTGTTTGCCTCTGTTGAACTCTGTTTGCCTCTGTTGAACTCTGTTTGCCTCTGTTGAACTCTGTTTCAGTCTGTTTCAGTCTGTTTCAGTCTGTTTCAGTCTGTTTCAGTCTGTTTCAGTCTGTTTCAGTCTGTTTAACTCTGTTTAACTCTGTTTCAGTCTGTTTCAGTCTGTTTCAGTCTGTTTCAGTCTGTTTCAGTCTGTTTCAGTCTGTTTCAGTCTGTTTAACTCTGTTTAACTCTGTTTAACTCTGTTTAACTCTGTTTAACTCTGTTTAACTCTGTTTAACTCTGTTTAACTCTGTTTAACTATGTTTATCTCTGCCTCTGTTTAAGTCTGTTTAACTCTGTTTGCCTCTGTTCAACTCTGTTTAATTCTGTTTAACTCTGTTTGCCTCTGTTTAAGTCTGATTAAATCTGTTTGCCTCTGTTTGCCTCTGTTTAAGTCTGTTTAACTCTGTTTGCCTCTAGTGAAGACTGTTTAAGTCTTTTTAAGTCTGTTTGCCACTGTTTAAGTCTGTTTGCCTCTGATTAAGTGTGTTTCACTTTGCTTGCTTCTGTTTAAGTCTCATTAACTCTGTTTGCGTCTGTTTAAGTCTGTTTGCCTCTGTTTAAGTCTGTTTGCCTCTGTTTAAGTCTGTTTGCCTCTGTTTAAGTCTGTTTGCCTCTGTTTCAGTCTGTTTGCCTCTGTTTCAGTCTGTTTGCCTCTGTTTCAGTCTGTTTGCCTCTGTTTCAGTCTGTTTGCCTCTGTTTCAGTCTGTTTGCCTCTGTTTCAGTCTGTTTGCCTCTGTTTCAGTCTGTTTGCCTCTGTTTCAGTCTGTTTGCCTCTGTTTCAGTCTGTTTGCCTCTGTTTCAGTCTGTTTGCCTCTGTTTCAGTCTGTTTGCCTCTGTTTCAGTCTGTTTGCCTCTGTTTCAGTCTGTTTGCCTCTGTTTAAGTCTGTTTGCCTCTGTTTAAGTCTGTTTGCCTCTGTTTCACTCTGTTTGCCTCTGTTTCACTCTGTTTGCCTCTGTTTCACTCTGTTTGCCTCTGTTTCACTCTGTTTGCCTCTGTTTCACTCTGTTTGCCTCTGTTTGCCTCTGCTTGCCTCTGTTTCACTCTGTTTGCCCCTGTTTAAGTCTGTTTCACTCTGTTTCTCTCTGTTTGCCTCTATTTCTCTCTGTTTCTCTCTGTTTGCCTCTGTTTCACTCTGTTTGCCTCTGTTTCACTCTGTTTGCCTCTGTTTCACTCTGTTTGCCTCTGTTTCACTCTGTTTGCCTCTGTTTGCCTCTGCTTGCCTCTGTTTCACTCTGTTTGCCCCTGTTTAAGTCTGTTTCACTCTGTTTCTCTCTGTTTGCCTCTATTTCTCTCTGTTTCTCTCTGTTTGCCTCTGTTTCACTCTGATTGCCTCTGTTTCACTCTGTTTGCCTCTGTTTCACTCTGTTTCACTCTGTTTGCCTCTGTTTGCCTCTGTTTGCCTCTGTTTGCCTCTGTTTGCCTCTGTTTGCCTCTGTTTGCCTCTGTTTGCCTCTGTTTGCCTCTGCTTGCCTCTGTTTGCCTCTGTTTGCCTCTGTTTGCCTCTGTTTGCCTCTGTTTGCCTCTGTTTGCCTCTGTTTATGTCTGTATGCCTCTGTTTCTCTCTGTTTGCCTCTGTTTCTCTCTGTTTGCCTCTGTTTAAGTCTGTTTGCCTCTGTTTGCCTCTGTTTGCCTCTGTTTGCCTCTGTTTGCCTCTGTTTGCCTCTGTTTGCCTCTGTTTGCCTCTGTTTGCCTCTGTTTGCCTCTGTTTGCCTCTGTTTGCCTCTGTTTGCCTCTGTTTGCCTCTGTTTGCCTCTGTTTGCCTCTGTTTGCCTCTGTTTGCCTCTGTTTGCCTCTGTTTGCCTCTGTTTGCCTCTGTTTGCCTCTGTTTAAGTCTATTTGCCTCTGTTTAATTCTGTATGCCTCTGTTCCTCTCTGTTTGCCTCTGTTTGCCTCTGTTTGCCTCTGTTTGCCTCTGTTTGCCTCTGTTTGCCTCTGTTTGCCTCTGTTTGCCTCTGTTTGCCTCTGTTTGCCTCTGTTTGCCTCTGTTTGCCTCTGTTTGCCTCTGTTTAAGTCTATTTGCCTCTTTTTAATTCTGTATGCCTCTTTTTAATTCTGTATGCCTCTGTTTCTCTCTGTTTGCCTCTGTTTCACTCTGTTTGTCTCTGTTTCACTCTGTTTGCCTCTGTTTCTCTCTGTTTCTCTCTGTGTGCCTCTGTGTGCCTCTGTGTGCCTCTGTGTGCCTCTGTGTGCCTCTGTGTGCCTCTGTGTGCCTCTGTGTGCCTCTGTGTGCCTCTGTGTGCCTCTGTTTGCCTCTGTTTGCCTCTGTTTAAGTCTGTTTGCCTCTGTTTAAGTCTGTTTGCCTCTGTTTCACTCTGTTTGCCTCTGTTTCTCTCTGTGTGCCTCTGTTTGCCTCTGTTTGCCTCTGTTTGCCTCTGTTTGCCTCTGTTTGCCTCTGTTTGCCTCTGTTTGCCTCTGATTGCCTCTGTTTGCCTCTGTTTGCCTCTGTTTGCCTCTGTTTGCCTCTGTTTGCCTCTGTTTGCCTCTGTTTGCCTCTGTTTAAGTCTGTTTGCCTCTGTTTAAGTCTGTTTGCCTCTGTTTAAGTCTGTTTGCCTCTGTTTAAGTCTGTTTGCCTCTGTTTAAGTCTGTTTGCCTCTGTTTAAGTCTGTTTGCCTCTGTTTAAGTCTGTTTGCCTCTGTTTAAGTCTGTTTGCCTCTGTTTAAGTCTGTTTGCCTCTGTTTCTCTCTGTTTGCCTCTGTTTCTCTCTGTTTGCCTCTGTTTCT
>JANJGN010003213.1:0-49262 GCA_026770705.1 Isurus oxyrinchus
TCAGGGAGAGAGGGGACAGAGGGAGGGGGAGGGGGAGGGGGGGGAGGGGGAGGGACCTTTCAGGGAGAGAGGGTACAGGGGGAGGGGGAGGGGGGAAGGGGGGTAGAGGGAGGGACCTTTCAGGGAGAGAGGGTACAGGGGGTGGGGGGTAGGGAGTAGAGGGAGGGATCTTTCAGCGAGAGAGGGGACAGGGAGAGGGGGATAGGGGTAGGGAGGTAGAGGGAGGGATCTTTCAGAGAGAGGTACAGGGAGTGGGGGGAGGGGGAAGGGGGGTAGAGGGAGGGATCTTTCAGCGAGAGAGGGGACAGGGAGAGGGGGATAGGGGTAGGGAGGTAGAGGGAGGGATCTTTCAGGGAGAGAGGGTACAGGGGGATGGGGAGGGGGATGGGGGTAGAGGGAGGGATCTTTCAGAGAGTGGGTACAGGTGGATGGGGGTAAGGGGGTAGAGGGAGGGATCTTTCAGGGAGAGAGGGTACAGGGGGTGGGAGAGGGGGGTAGAGGGAGGGATCTTTCAGGGAGAGAGGGGACAGGGGGAGGGGCGAGGGGGCAACAGGGGTAGAGGGAGGGATCTTTCAGAGAGAGGGTACAGGGAGTGGGGGGAGGGGGAAGGGGGGTAGAGGGAGGGATCTTTCAGAGAGAGAGGGTACAGGGGGATGGGGGTAGGGGGGGGTACCGGGAGAGACCTTTCAGGGAGAGAGGGTACAGGGGGAGGGGGAGGGGGGAAGGGTTTAGAGGGAGGGATCTTTCAGAGAGAGAGGGTACAGGGGATGGGGAGGGGAAAAGGGGGGCAGAGGGAGGGATCTTTCAGGGAGAGAGGGTACAGGGGATGGGGGAGGGGGAAGGGGGGCAGAGGGAGGGATCTTTCAGGGAGAGAGGGTACAGGGGGAGATGGGGATGGGGGTAGGGGGGTAGAGGGAGGGATCTTTCAGGGAGAGAGGGTACAGGGGGGAGATGGGGATGGGGGTAGGGGGGTAGAGGGAGGGATCTTTCAGGGAGAGAGGGTGTAGGGGGTGGGGAAGCGGAGTAGAGGGAGGGATCTTTCAGGGAGAGAGGGTACAGGGGGAGATGGGGATGGGGGTAGGGGGGTAGAGGGAGGGATCTTTCAGGGATAGAGGGGACAGGGGGGAGGGGGATGGGGGTAGAGGGAGGGATCTTTCAGAGGGAGGGGGGGATGGGGTAGGGGGTAGAGGGAGGGATCTTTCAGGGAGAGAGGGGACAGGGGGAGGGGGATAGGGGTAGAGGGAGGGATCTTTCAGAGGGAGGGGGTGATGGGGTAAGGGGGGTAGAGGGAGGGATCTTTCAGAGGGAGGGGGGTGATGGGGTAAGGGGGTAGAGGGAGGGATCTTTCAGAGGGAGGTGGTGATGGGGTAAGGGGGTAGAGGGAGGGATCTTTCAGAGGGAGGGGGGTGATGGGGTAAGGGGGTAGAGGGAGGGATCTTTCAGAGGGAGGGGGTGATGGGGTAAGGGGGTAGAGGGAGGGACCTTTCAGGGAGAGAGGGGACAGGGAGAGGGGGATAGGGGGAGGGGGGTAGAGGGAGGGATCTTTCAGCGAGAGAGGGGACAGGGGGATGGGGGGTAGGGGGGTAGAGGGAGGGTCTTTCAGCGAGAGAGGGGACAGGGAGAGGGGGATAGGGGTAGGGGGGTAGAGGGAGGGATCTTTCAGCGAGAGAGGGGACAGGGGGATGGGGGTAGGGGGTAGAGGGAGGGTCTTTCAGCGAGAGAGGGGGACAGGGGGAGGGGGATAGGGAGGTAGAGGGAGGGATCTTTCAGCGAGAGAGGGGACAGGGAGGGGGGTGAAAGGGACCGGAGCGTCTCGGAGACGTCACTGGGGAGGTGCCCGACGTACCTGTTGTCTGATTCACTGGGAGAGCTGTCCCGTCGGATGGCGGACGTCCGGCCTAGATTGGAGCCTTCCCGACACTCTCCCTGAATCAGCTGAAACTGCTCCTGGCAAATCAAGGATTCCCGGGATCGCAGCAGCTCCAACTTATTCTGTTGGAACAGAGGCAACCTCGCTGAGGTTCTCCGTTCAATTCAATCCGATCCACACCCGCACCCACGTCACCATCAGACAGGGATGTGGAGCAGGAACCCGGGCTGATTCACACCCCCCTCCCTAACCCAGGGGTCAGTGGACAGGGATGGGGAGCAGGAACCCGGGCTGATTCACACCCCCTCCCTAACCCAGGGGTCAGGGAACAGGGATGGGGAGCAGGAACCCGGGCTGATTCACACCCCCCTCCCTAACCCAGGGGTCAGTGGACAGGGATGGGGAGCAGGAACCCGGGCTTATTCACACCCCCCTCCCTAACCCAGGGGTCAGTGGAGAGGGATGGGGAGCAGGAACCCGGGCTGATTCACACCCACCTCCCTAACCCAGGGGTCAGTGGACAGGGATGGGGAGCAGGAACCCGGGCTGATTCACACCCCCCTCCCTAACCCAGGGGTCAGTGGACAGGGATGGGGAGCAGGAACCCGGGCTGATTCACACCCCTCCCTAACCCAGGGGTCAGTGGACAGGGATGGGGAGCAGGAACCCGGGCTGATTCACACCCCTCCCTAACCCAGGGGGTCAGTGGACAGGGATGGGGAACAGGAACCCGGGCTGATTCACACCCCCCCTCCCTAACCCAGGGGTCAGTGGACAGGGATGTGGAGCAGGAACCCGGGCTGATTCACACCCCCCCTCCCTAACCCAGGGGTCAGTGGACAGGGATGGGGAGCAGGAACCCGGGCTGATTCACACCCCCCCTCCCTAACCCCGGGGTCAGTGGACAGGGATGGGGAGCAGGAACCCGGGCTGTTTCACACCCCCTCCCTAACCCAGGGGTCAGTGGACAGGGATGGGGAGCAGGAACCCGGGCTGATTCACACCCCCTCCCTAACCCAGGGGTCAGTGGACAGTGATGGTGAGCAGGAACCTGGGCTGATTCACACCCCCCTCCCTAACCCAGGGGTCAGTGGACAGGGATGGGGAGCAGGAACCCGGGCTGATTCACACCCACTCCCTAACCCAGGGGTCAGTGGACAGGGATGGGGAGCAGGAACCCGGGCTGATTCACACCCCCCTCCCTAACCCAGGGGTCAGTGGACAGGGATGGGGAGCAGGAACCCGGGTTGATTCACACCCCCCTCAGTAACCCAGGGGTCAGTGGACAGGGATGGGGAGCAGGAACCCGGGCTGATTCACACCCCCCTCCCTAACCCAGGGTTCAGTGGACAGGGATGGGGAGCAGGAACCCGGGCTGATTCACCCCCCTCCCTAACCCAGGGGTCAGTGGACAGGGATGGGGAGCAGGAACCCGGGCTGATTCACAACCCTCCCTAACCCAGGGGTCAGTGGACAGGGATGGGGAGCAGGAACCCGGGCTGATTCACACCCCTCCCTAACCCAGGGGTCAGTGGACAGGGATGGGGAGCAGGAACCCGGGCTGATTCACCCCCCTCCCTAACCCAGGGGTCAGTGGACAGGGATGGGGAGCAGGAACCCGGGCTGATTCACACCCCCCTCCCTAACCCAGGGGTCAGTGGACAGGGATGGGGAGCAGGAACCCGGGCTGATTCACGCCCCCCTCCCTAACCCAGGGGTCAGTGGACAGGGATGGGGAGCAGGAACCCGGGCTGATTCACACCCCTCCCTAACCCAGGGGTCAGTGGACAGGGATGGGGAGCAGGAACCCGGGCTGATTCACACCCCCCCTCCCTAACCCAGGGGTCAGTGGACAGGGATGGGGAGCAGGAACCCGGGCTGATTCACACCCCCCTCCCTAACCCAGGGGTCAGTGGACAGGGATGGGGAGCAGGAACCCGGGCTGATTCACACCCCCTCCCTAACCCAGGGGTCAGTGGACAGGGATTGGGAGCAGGAACCCGGGCTGATTCACACCCCCCTCCCTAACCCAGGGGTCAGTGGACAGGGATGGGGAGCAGGAACCCGGGCTGATTCACACCCCCTCCCTAACCCAGGGGTCAGTGGACAGGGATGGGGAGCAGGAACCCGGGCTGATTCACAACCCCTCTCTAACCCAGGGGTCAGTGGACAGGGATGGGGAGCAGGAACCCGTGCTGATTCACACCCCTCCCTAACCCAGGGGTCAGTGGACAGGGATGGGGAGCAGGAACCCGGGCTGATTCACACCCTCCTCCCTAACCCAGGGGTCAGTGGACAGGGATGGGGAGCAGGAACCCGGGCTGATTCACACCCCCCCTCCCTAACCCAGGGGTCAGTGGACAGGGATGGGGAGCAGGAACCCGGGCTGATTCACACCCCCGTCCCTAACCCAGGGGTCAGTGGACAGGGATGGGGAGCAGGAACCCGGGCTGATCCAGAACCCGTCCTAACCCAGGGGGTCAGTGGACAGGGATGGGGAGCAGGAACCCGGGCTGATTCACACCCCCTCCCTAACCCAGGGGTCAGTGGACAGGGATGGGGAGCAGGAACCCGGGCTGATTCACACCCCCCCTCCCTAACCCAGGGGTCAGTGGACAGGGATGGGGAGCAGGAACCCGGGCTGATTCTCACCCCCCCTCCCTAACCCAGGGGTCAGTGGACAGGGATGGGGAGCAGGAACCCGGGCTGATTCACACCCCCCTCCCTAACCCAGGGGTCAGTGGACAGGGATGGGGAGCAGGAACCCGGGCTGATTCACACCCCCCTCCCTAACCCAGGGGTCAGTGGACAGGGATGGGGAGCAGGAACCCGGGCTGATTCACACCCCCTCCCTAACCCAGGGGTCAGTGGACAGGGATGGGGAGCAGGAACCCGGGCTGATTCACACCCCCTCCCTATCCCAGGGGTCAGTGGACAGGGATGGGGAGCAGGAACCCGGGCTGATTCACACCCCTCCCTAACCCAGGGGTCAGTGGGCAGGGATGGGGAGCAGGAACCCGGGCTGATTCACCCCCACTCCCTAACCCAGGGGTCAGTGGACAGGGATGGGGAGCAGGAACCCGGGCTGATTCACACCCCCCTCCCTAACCCAGGGGTCAGTGGACAGGGATGGGGAGCAGGAACCCGGGCTGATTCACACCCCCCTCCCTAACCCAGGGGTCAGTGGACAGGGATGGGGAGCAGGAACCCGGGCTGATTCACACCCCCCTCCCTAACCCAGGGGTCAGTGGACAGGGATGGGGAGCAGGAACCCGGGCTGATTCACCCCCCTCCCTAACCCAGGGGTCAGTGGACAGGGATGGGGAGCAGGAACCCGGGCTGATTCACACCCCCCCTCCCTAACCCAGGGGTCAGTGGACAGGGATAGGGATCAGGAACTCGGGCTGATTCACACCCCCCTCCCTAACCCAGGGGTCAGTGGACAGGGATGGGGAGCAGGAACCCGGGCTGATTCACACCCCCCTCTCTAACCCAGGGGTCAGTGGACAGGGATGGGGAGCAGGAACCCGGGCTGATTCACACTCCCCTCCCTAACACAGGGGTCAGTGGACAGGGATGGGGAGCAGGAACCCGGGCTGTTTCACACCCCCCTCCCTAACCCAGGGGTCAGTGGACAGGGATGGGGAGCAGGAACCCGGGCTGTTTCACACCCCCCTCCCTAACCCAGGGGTCAGTGGACAGGGATGGGGAGCAGGAACCCGGGCTGATACACACCCCCCCTCCCTAACCCAGGGGTCAGTGGACAGGGATGGGGAGCAGCAACCCGGGCTGATTCACACCCCCCTCCCTAACCCAGGGGTCAGTGGACAGGGATGGGGAGCAGGAACCCGGGCAGATTCACACCCCCCTCCCTAACCCAGGGGTCAGTGGACAGAGATGGGGAGCAGGAACCCGGGCTGATTCACACCCCCTCCCTAACCCAGGGGTCAGTGGACAGGGATGGGGAGCAGGAACCCGGGCTGATTCACACCCCCTCCCTAACCCAGGGGTCAGTGGACAGGGATGGGGAGCAGGAACCCGGGCTGATTCACACCCCCTCCCTAACCCAGGGTCAGTGGGCAGGGATGGGGAGCAGGAACCCGGGCTGATTCACACCCCCCCCTCCCTAACCCAGGGGTCAGTGGACAGGGATGGGGAGCAGGAACCGGGGCTGATTCACACCCCCTCCCTAACCCAGGGGTCAGTGGACAGGGATGGGGAGCAGGAACCCGGGCTGATTCACACCTCCCTCCCTAACCCAGGGGTCAGTGGACAGGGATGGGGAGCAGGAACCCGGGCTGATTCACACCCCCCTCCATAACCCAGGGGTCAGTGGACAGGGATGGGGAGCAGGAACCCGGGCTGATTCACACCCCCCCCTCCCTAACCCAGGGGTCAGTGGACAGGGATGGGGAGCAGGAACCCGGGCTGATTCACACCCCCCTCCCTAACCCAGGGGTCAGTGGACAGGGATGGGGAGCAGGAACCCGGGCTGATTCACACCTCCCTACCTAACCCAGGGGTCAGTGGACAGGGATGGGGAGCAAAAACCCGGGCTGATTCACACCCCCCTCCATAACCCAGGGGTCAGTGGACAGGGATGGGGAGCAGGAACCCGGGCTGATTCACACCCCCTCTCTAACCCAGGGGTCAGTGGACAGGGATGGGGAGCAGGAACCCGGGCTGATTCACACCCCTCCCTAACCCAGGGGTCAGTGGACAGGGATGTGGAGCAGGAACCCGGGCTGATTCACACACCCCTCCCTAACCCAGGGGTCAGTGGACAGGGATGGGGAGCAGGAACCCGGGCTGATTCACACCCCCCTCCCTAACCCAGGGGTCAGTGGACAGGGATGGGGAGCAGGAACCCGGGCTGATTCACACCCCCCCTCCCTTACCCAGGGGTCAGTGGACAGGGATGGGGAGCAGGAACCCGGGCTGATTCACACCCCTCCCTAACCCAGGGGTCAGTGGGCAGGGATGGGGAGCAGGAACCAGGGCTGATTCACACACCCCTCAGTAACCCAGGGGTCAGTGGACAGGGATGGGGAGCAGGAACCCGGGCTGATTCACACCCCCCTCCCTAACCCAGGGGTCAGTGGACAGGGATGGGGAGCAGGAACCCGGGCTGATTCACACCCCTCCCTAACCCAGGGGTCAGTGGACAGGGATGGGGAGCAGGAACCCGGGCTGATTCACACCCCCCTCCCTAACCCAGGGGTCAGTGGACAGGGATGGGGAGCAGGAACCCGGGCTGATTCACACCCCCCTCAGTAACACAGGGGTCAGTGGACAGGGATGGGGAGCAGGAACCCGGGCTGATTCACACCCCCCTCAGTAATCCAGGGGTCAGTGGACAGGGATGGGGAGCAGGAACCCGGGCTGATTCACACACCCTCCCTAACCCAGGGGTCAGTGGACAGGGATGGGGAGCAGGAACCCGGTCTGATTCACACCCCCTCCCTAACCCAGGGGTCAGTGGACAGGGATGGGGAGCAGGAACCCAGGCTGATTCACACCCCCCTCCCTAACCCAGGGGTCAGTGGACAGGGATGGGGAGCAGGAACCCGGGCTGATTCACACCCCTCCCTAACCCAGGGGTCAGTGGACAGGGATGGGGAGCAGGAACCCGGGCTGATTCACACCCCCCTCCCTAACCCAGGGGTCAGTGGACAGGGATGGGGAGCAGGAACCCGGGCTGATTCACACCCCCCTCAGGAACCCAGGGGTCAGTGGACAGGGATGGGGAGCAGGAACCCGGGCTGATTCACACACCCTCCCTAACCCAGGGGTCAGCGGACAGGGATGGGGAGCAGGAACCCGGGCTGATTCACACCCCCTCCCTTACCAAGGGGTCAGTGGACAGGGATGGGGAGCAGGAACCCGGGCTGATTCACAACCCCCTCCCTAACCCAGGGGTCAGTGGACAGGGATGGGGAGCAGGAACCCGGGCTGATTCACACCCCCTCCCTAACCCAGGGGTCAGTGGACAGGGATGGGGAGCAGGAACCCGGGCTGATTCACACCCCCCTCCCTAACCCAGGGGTCAGTGGACAGGGATGGGGAGCAGGAACCCGGGCTGATTCACACCCCCTCCATAACCCAGGGGTCAGTGGACAGGGATGGGGAGCAGGGTCCCGGGCAGATTCACACCCACCTCCCTAAACCAGGGGTCAGTGGACAGGGATGGGGAGCAGGAACCCGGGCTGATTCACACCCCCTCCCTAACCAAGGGGTCAGTGGACAGGGATGGGGAGCAGGAACCCGGGCTGATTCACACCCCTCCCTAACCCAGGGGTCAGTGGACAGGGATGGGGAGCAGGAACCCGGGCTGATTCACAGCCCTCCCTAACCCAGGGGTCAGTGGACAGGGATGGGGAGCAGGAACCCGGGCTGATTCACACCCCCCTCCCTAACCCAGGGGTCAGTGGACAGGGATGGGGAGCAGGAACACGGGCTGATTCACACCCCTCCCTAACCCAGGGGTCAGTGGACAGGGATGGGGAGCAGGAACCCGGGCTGATTCACACCCCCCTCCCTAACCCAGGGGTCAGTGGACAGGGATGGGGAGCAGGAACCAGGGCTGATTCACACCCCTCCCTAACCCAGGGGTCAGTGGACAGGGATGGGGAGCAGGAACCCGGGCTGATTCACCCCCCCTCCCTAACCCAGGGGTCAGTGGACAGGGATGGGGAGCAGGAATCCGGGCTGATTCACACCCCCCTCCCTAACCCAGGGGTCAGTGGACAGGGATGGGGAGCAGGAACCCGGGCTGATTCACACCCCCCTCCCTAACCCAGGGGTCAGTGGACAGGGATGGGGAGCAGGAACCCGGGCTGATTCACACCCCCCTCCCTAACCCAGGGGTCAGTGGACAGGGATGGGGAGCAGGAACCCGGGCTGATTCACCCCCCTCCCTAACCCAGGGGTCAGTGGACAGGGATGGGGAGCAGGAACCCGGGCTGTTTCACACCCCCCTCCCTAACCCAGGGGTCAGTGGACAGGGATGGGGAGCAGGAACCCGGGCTGTTTCACACCCCCCTCCCTAACCCAGGGGTCAGTGGACAGGGATGGGGAGCAGGAACCCGGGCTGATTCACACCCCCCTCCCTTACCCAGGGGTCAGTGGACAGGGATGGGGAGCAGGAACCCGGGCTGATTCACACCCCCCTCCCTAACCCAGGGGTCAGTGGACAGGAATGGGGAGCAGGAACCCGGGCTGATTCACACCCCCCTCCCTAGTGGACAGGGATGGGGAGCAGGAACCCGGGCTGATTCACACCCCCTCCCTAACCCAGGGGTCAGTGGACAGGGATGGGGAGCAGGAACCCGGGCTGATTCACACCCCCTCCCTATCCCAGGGGTCAGTGGACAGGGATGGGGAGCAGGAACCCGGGCTGATTCACACCCCCTCCCTAACCCAGGGGTCAGTGGGCAGGGATGGGGAGCAGGAACCCGGGCTGATTCACACCCCCCCCTCCCTAACCCAGGGGTCAGTGGACAGGAATGGGGAGCAGGAACCGGGTCTGATTCACACCCCCCTCCCTAACCCAGGGGTCAGTGGACAGGGATGGGGAGCAGGAACCCGGGCTGATTCACACCCCCCTCCCTAACCCAGGGGTCAGTGGACAGGGATGGGGAGCAGGAACACGGGCTGATTCACACCCCTCTCCCTTACCCAGGGGTCAGTGGACAGGGATGGGGAGCAGGGACACGGGCTGATTCACACCCCCTCCCTAACCCAGGGGTCAGTGGACAGGGATGGGGAGCAGGAACCCGGGCTGATTCACACCCCCCTCCCAAACCCAGGGGTCAGTGGACAGGGATGGGGAGCAGGAACCCGGCCTGATTCACACACCCCTCACTAACCCAGGGGTCAGTGGACAGGGATGGGGAGCAGGAACCCCGGGCTGATTCACACCCCCCTCCCTAACCCAGGTGTCAGTGGACAGGGATGGGGAGCAGGAACCCGGGCTGATTCACACACCCCTCACTACCCAGGGGTCAGTGGACAGGGATGGGGAGCAGGAACCCGGGCTGATTCACACCCCCCTCCCTAACCCAGGGGTCAGTGGACAGGGATGGGGAGCAGGAACCCGGGCTGATTCACCCCCCTCCCTAACCCAGGGGTCAGTGGACAGGGATGGGGAGCAGGAACCCGGGCTGATTCACACCCCCTCCCTAACCCAGGGGTCAGTGGACAGGGATGGGGAGCAGGAACCCGGGCTGATTCACACCCCCTCCCTAACCCAGGGGTCAGTGGACAGGGATGGGGAGCAGGAACCCGGGCTGATTCACACACCTCCCTAACCCAGGGGTCAGTGGACAGGGATGGGGAGCAGGAACCCGGGCTGATTCACACCCCCCTCCCTAACCCAGGGGTCAGTGGACAGGGATGGGGAGCAGGAACCCGGGCTGATTCACACCCCCCCCTTCCCTAACCCAGGGGTCAGTGGACAGGGATGGGGAGCAGGAACCGGGGCTGATTCACACCCCCCTCCCTAACCCAGGGGTCAGTGGACAGGGATGGGGAGCAGGAACCCGGGCTGATTCACCCCCCCCCTCCCTAACCCAGGGGTCAGTGGACAGGGATGGGGAGCAGGAACCCGGGCTGATTCACTCCCCCCTCCCTAACCCAGGGGTCAGTGGACAGGGATGGGGAGCAGGAACCGGGGCTGATTCACCACCCTCCCTAACCCAGGGGTCAGTGGACAGGGATGGGGAGCAGGAACCCGGGCTGATTCACACCCCCTCCCTAACCCAGGGGTCAGTGGACAGGGATGGGGAGCAGGAACCCGGGCTGATTCACACCCCCCTCCCTAACCCAGGGGTCAGTGGACAGGGATGGGGAGCAGGAACCCGGGCTGATTCACACCCCTCCCTAACCCAGGGGTCAGTGGACAGGGATGGGGAGCAGGAACCCGGGCTGATTCACACCCCCTCCCTAACCCAGGGGTCAGTGGACAGGGATGGGGAGCAGGAACCCGGGCTGATTCACACCCCCCTCCCTAACCCAGGGGTCAGTGGGCAGGGGTGGGGAGCAGGAACCCGGGCTGATTCACACCCCCCTCCCTAACCCAGAGGTCAGTGGACAGGGATGGGGAGCAGGAACCCGGGCTGATTCACCCCCCCTCCCTAACCCAGGGGTCAGTGGACAGGGATGGGGAGCAGGAACCCGGGCTGATTCACCCCCCTCCCTAACCCAGGGGTCAGTGGACAGGGATGGGGAGCAGGAACCCGGGCTGATTCACCCCCCCCTCCCTAACCCAGGGGTCAGTGGACAGGGATGGGGAGCAGGAACCCGTGCTGATTCACACCCCCCTCCCTAACCCAGGGGTCAGTGGACAGGGATGGGGAGCAGGAACCCGGGCTGATTCACACCCCCCTCCCTAACCCAGGGGTCAGTGGACAGGGATGGGGAGCAGGAACCCGGGCTGTTTCACACCCCCCTCCCTAACCCAGGGGTCAGTGGACAGGGATGGGGAGCAGGAACCCGGGCTGTTTCACACCCCCCTCCCTAACCCAGGGGTCAGTGGACAGGGATGGGGAGCAGGAACCCGCGCTGATTCACACCCCCCTCCCTAACCCAGGGGTCAGTGGACAGGGATGGGGAGCAGGAACCCGGGCTGATTCACCCCCCTCCCTAACCCAGGGGTCAGTGGACAGGGATGGGGAGCAGGAACCCGGGCTGATTCACACCCCCTCCCTAACCCAGGGGTCAGTGGACAGGGATGGGGAGCAGGAACCCAGGCTGATTCACACCCCCCCTCCCTAACCCAGGGGTCAGTGGACAGGGATGGGGAGCAGGAACCCGGGCTGATTCACACCCCCCTCCCTAACCCAGGGGTCAGTGGACAGGGATCGGGGGCCACGAACAATTATAACTTCATAGCTTAAACTTTATCCGATGTCTCCATATATATTTTGAAGTTGTGAACTCACTTGAGCAGCAGAGAGGGTGTCTGTCCACTCCTTACACAAGCTCCTGCTCGCAGCCTGGAATGTATAAGCTGATACAACGCACTGTAATTCATTCACATACATCAGGAGAAAGCTACCTGCACAGAAAGATCCCATCAGCATCAGGGCAACTCTGTATCTAACCCCGTGCTGTACCTGTCCTGGGAGTGTTTGATGGGGACGGTGTAGAGGGAGCTTTACTCTGTATCTAACCCCGTGCTGTACCTGTCCTGGGAGTGTTTGATGGGGACGGTGTAGAGGGAGCTTTACTCTGTATCTAACCCCGTGCTGTACCTGTCCTGGGAGTGTTTGATGGGGACAGTGTAGAGGGAGATTTACTCTGTATCTAACCCCGTGCTGTACCTGTCCTGGGAGTGTTTGATGGGGACAGTGTAGATGGAGATTTACTCTGTATCTAACCCAGTGCTATACCTGTCCTGGGAGTGTTTGATGGGGACGGTGTACAGGGAGATTTACTCTGTATCTAACCGCGTGCTGTACCTGTCCTGGGAGTGTTTGATGGGGACGGTGTAGAGGGAGATTTACTCTGCATCTAACCCAGTGCTGTACCTGTCCTGGGAGTGTTTGATGGGGACGGTGTAGAGGGAGATTTACTCTGTATCTAACCCCGTGCTGTACCTGTCCTGGGAGTGTTTGATGGAGACAGTATAGAGGGAGATTTACTCTGTATCTAACCCCGTGCTGTACCTGTCCTGGGAGTGTTTGATGAGGATGGTGTAGAGGGAGATTTACTCTGTATCTAACCACGTGCTGCACCTGTCCTGGGAGTGTTTGATGGGGACAGTGTAGAGGGAGATTTACTCTGTATCTAACTCCGTGCTGTACCTGTCCTGGGAGTGTTTGATGGGGACAGTGTAGAGGGAGCTTTACTCTGTATCTAACCCCGTGCTGTACCTGTCCTGGGAGTGTTTGATGGGGACAGTGTAGAGGGAGCTTTACTCTGTATCTAACCCCGTGCTGTACCTGTCCTGGGAGTGTTTGATGCGGACAGTGTAGAAGGAGCTTTACTCTGTATCTAACCCCGCGCTGTACCTGTCCTGGGAGTGTTTGATGGGGACAGTGTAGAGGGAGATTTACTCTGTATCTAAACCCGTGCTGTACCTGTCCTGGGAGTGTTTGATGGGGACAGTGTAGAGGGAGATTTACTCTGTATCTAACCCAGTGCTGTACCTGTCCTGGGAGTGTTTGATGGGGACGGTGTAGAGGGAGCTTTACTCTGTATCTAACCCCGTGCTGTAACTGTCCTGGGAGTGTTTGATGGGGACAGTGTAGAGGGAGATTTACTCTGTATCTAACCCCGTGCTGTACCTGTCCTGGGAGTGTTTGATGGGGACGGTGTAGAGGGAGATTTACTCTGTATCTAACACCTTGCTGTACCTGTCCTCTGAGTGTTTGATGGGGACAGTGTAGAGGGAGATTTACTCTGTATCTAACCCCGTGCTGTACCTGTCCTGGGAGTGTTTGATGGGGACAGTGTAGAGGGAGCTTTACTCTGTATCTAACCCCGTGCTGTACCTGTCCTGGGAGTGTTTGATGGAGACGGTGTAGAGGGAGCTTTACTCTGTATCTAACCCCGTGCTGTACCTGTCCTGGGAGTGTTTGATGAGGATGGTGTAGAGGGAGCTTTACTCTGTATCTCACACCATGCTGTACCTGTCCTGGGTGTGTTTGATGGGGACGGTGTAGAGGGAGCTTTACTCTGTATCTAACCCCGTGCTGTACCTGTCCAGGGAGTGTTTTATGGGGACGGTGTAGAGGGAGCTTTACTCTGTATCTAACCCCGTGCTGTAACTGTCCTGGGAGTGTTTGATGGGGACAGTGTAGAGGGAGATATACTCTCTATCTCACACCATGCTGTACCTGTCCTGGGTGTGTTTGATGGGGACGGTGTAGAGGGAGATTTACTCTGTATCTAACCCCGTGCTGTACCTGTCCTGGGAGTGTTTGATGGGGACGGTGTAGAGGGAGATTTACTCTGTATCTAACCCCGTGCTGTACCTGTCCTGGGAGTGTTTGATGGGGACAGTGTAGAGGGAGATTTACTCTGTATCTAACCCCGTGCTGTACCTGTCCTGGGAGGGTTTGATGGGGACAGTGTAGAGGGAGATTTACTCTGTATCTAACCCCGTACTGTACCTGTCCTGGGAGTGTTTGATGGGGACAGGGTAGAGGGAGATTTACTCTGTATCTAACCCCGTGCTGTACCTGTCCTGGGACTGTTTGTTGGGGACAGTGTAGAGGTAACTTTACTCTGTATCTAACCCCGTGCTGTACCTGTCCTGGGAGTGTTTGATGGGGACAGTGTAGAGGGAGATTTACTCTGTATCTAACCCCGTGCTGTACCTGTCCGAGGAGTGTTTGATGGGGACTGTGTAGAGGGAGATTTACTCTGTATCTAACCCCGTGCTGTCCCTGTCCTGGGAGTGTTTGATGGGGACGGTGTAGAGGGAGTTTTACCCTGTATCTAACCCCGTGCTGCACCTATCCTGGGAGTGTTTGATGGGGACAGTGTAGAGGGAGATTTACTCTGTATCTAACCCTGTGCTGTACCTGTCCTTGGAGTGTTTGATGGGGACAGTGTAGAGGGAGATTTACTCTGTATCTAACCCCGTGCTGTACCTGTCCTGGGAGTGTTTGATGGGGACGGTGTAGAGGGAGATTTACTCTGTATCTATCCCCGTGCTGTACCTGTCCTGGGAGTGTTTGATGGGGACATTGTGGAGGGAGATTTACTCTGTATCTAACCCCGTGCTGTACCTGTCCTGGGAGTGTTTGATGGGGACAGTGTAGAGGGAGATTTACTCTGTATCTAACCCCGTGCTGTACCTGTCCTGGGAGTGTTTGATGGGGACGGTGTAGAGGGAGATTTACTCTCTATCTAACCCCGTGCTGTACCTGTCCTGGGAGTGTTTGATGGGGACAGTGTAGAGGGAGCTTTACTCTCTATCTAACCCCGTGCTGTACCTGTCCTGTGAGTGTTTGATGGGGACAGTGTAGAGGGAGATTTACTCTGTATCTAACCCCGTGCTGTACCTGTCTTGGGAGTGTTTGATGGGGATGGTGCAGAGGGAGATTTACTCTGTATCTATCCCCGTGCTGTACCTGTCCTGGGAGTGTTTGATGGGGACATTGTAGAGGGAGATTTACTCTGTATCTTACCCCGTGCTGTACCTGTCCTGGGAGTGTTTGATGGGGACAGTGTAGAGGGAGATTTACTCTGTATCTAACCCCGTGCTGTACCTGTCCTGGGAGTGTTTGATGGGGACGGTGTAGAGGGAGATTTACTCTCTATCTAACCCCGTGCTGTACCTGTCCTGGGAGTGTTTGATGGGGACAGTGTAGAGGGAGCTTTACTCTCTATCTAACCCCGTGCTGTACCTGTCCTGGGAGTGTTTGATGGGGACAGTGTAGAGGGAGATTTACTCTGTATCTAACCCCGTGCTGTACCTGTCTTGGGAGTGTTTGATGGGGATGGTGCAGAGGGAGATTTACTCTGTATGTAAGCCCGTGCTGTACCTGTCCTGGGAGTGTTTGATGGGGACAGTGTAGAGGGAGATTTACTCTGTATCTAACCCCATGCTGTACCTCTCCTGGGAGTGTTTGATGGGGACAGTGTAGAGGGAGATTTACTCTGTATCTAACCCCATGCTGTATCTGTCCTGGGAGTGTTTGATGGGGACAGTGTAGAGGGAGATTTACTCTGTATCTATCCCCGTGCTGTACCTGTCTTGGGATTGTTTGATGGGGACAGTGTAGAGGGAGCTTTACTCTGTATCTAACCCCGTGCTGTACCTGTCCTGGGAGTGTTTGATGGGGACAGTGTAGAGGGAGATTTACTCTGTATCTAACCCCGTGCTGTACCTGTCCTGGGAGTGTTTGTTGGGGACAGTGCAGAGGGAGATTTACTCTGTATGTAACCCCGTGCTGTACCTGTCCTGGGAGTGTTTGATGGGGAAGGTGTGGAATGAGATTTACTCTGAATCTAACTTGTTGCGGTGTAGAGGGTGGCGGTGAACAGGGTGGCGGTGTAGAGAGTGGCGGTGAAGAGGGTGGCGGTGAAGAGGGTGGCGGTGTAGAGAGTGGCGGTGAAGAGGGTGGCTGTGTAGAGGGTGGTGGTGTAGAGATTGGCGGTGTAGAGTTTGGCGGTGTAGAGTTTGGCGGTGTAGAGTGTGGCGGTTTAGAGGGTGACGGTATCGAGGGTGGTGGTGTCGTGGGTGGCCATCTCGAGGGTGGCGGTGTCGTGGGTGGCCATCTCGAGGGTGGCGGTTTCGAGAGTCTTAGTGTCGAGAGTCGCAGTGTCGAGAGTCGCGGTGTCGAGGGTGGCGGTGTCGAGGGTGACGGTGTAGAGGGTGGCGGACTAGAGGGTGGTGCTGCAGAGGGTGGCGCTGCAGAGGGTGGCGGTGAAGAGGGTGGCGGTGTAGGAGGTGACGGTGTCGAGGGTGACGGTGTCGAGTGTGGCGGTGTAGAGGGTGGCGGAGTAGAGGGTGGCGGTATAGAGGTTGGCGGTGTAGAGGGTCACGGTGTAGAGGGTGGCGGTGTAGAGGGTGGCGGTGTAGTGGGTGGCGGTGTAGAGGGTGGTGGTGTCGAGGGTGGCGGTGTCGAGGGTGGCGGTGTAGAGGGTGGCGGTGTCGAGGGTGGCGGTGTCGAGGGTGGCGGTGTAGAGGGTGGCGGTGTAGAGGGTGACGGTGTCGAGGGTGGCCGTCTCAAGGGTGGCGGTGTCGAGAGTCGCGGTGTTGAGAGTCGCGGTGTCGAGGGTGGCGGTGTAGAGGGTGATGGTGTCGAGGGTGGCGGTGTAGAGGGTTGCGGTGTAGAGAGTGGTGCTGCAGAGGGTGGCGGTGTAGAGGGTGGCGGTGTAGAGGGTGGCGGTGTAGAGGATGGCGGTGTCGAGGGTGACGGTGTAGAGGGTGGCGGTGTCGAGGGTGGCGGTGTCGAGGGTGGCGGTGTAGAGGGTGGTGGTGTAGAGAGTGGCGGTGTAGAGGGTGGTGGTGTAGAGAGTGGCGCTGCAGAGGGTGGCGGTGAAGAGGGTGGCGGTGTAGAGGGTGGCGGTGTAGAGAGTGGCGCTGCAGAGGGTGGCGGTGAAGAGGGTGGTGGTTTAGAGGGTGGCGGTGTAGAGGGTGGCGGTGTAGAGGGTGGCGGTGTAGAGGGTGGCGGTGTAGAGGGTGGCGGTGTAGAGGGTGGCGGTGTTGAGGGTGGCGGTGTAGAGGGTGGCAGTGCTGAGGGTGACGGTGTCGAGGGTGGCGGTGTAGAGGATGGCGGTGTAGAGGGTGGCGGTGTAGAGGGTGACGGTGTAGAGGGCAGCGCTTCAGAGGGTGGTGGTGTAGAGAGTGGCGGTGTAGAGGATGGCGGTGTAGAGAGTGGCGCTGCAGAGGGTGGCGGTGAAGAGTGTGGCGGTGTAGAGGGTGGCGGTGTAGAGAGTGGTGCTGCAGAGGGTGGCGGTGAAGAGGGTGGTGGTTTAGAGGGTGGCGGTGTAGAGGGTGGCGGTGTAGAGGGTGGCGGTGTAGAGGGTGGCGGTGTAGAGGGTGGCGGTGTTGAGGGTGGCGGTGTAGAGGGTGGCAGTGCTGAGGGTGACGGTGTCGAGGGTGGCGGTGTAGAGGATGGCGGTGTAGAGGGTGGCGGTGTAGAGGGTGATGGTGTAAAGGGCAGCGCTTCAGAGGGTGGTGGTGTAGAGTGTGGCGGTGTAGAGGGTGGCGGTGTAGAGAGTGGCGCTGCAGAGGGTGGCGGTGAAGAGGGTGGCGGTGTAGAGGGTGGCGGTGTAGAGAGTGGTGCTGCAGAGGGTGGCGGTGAAGAGGGTGGTGGTTTAGAGGGTGGCGGTGTAGAGGGTGGCGGTGTTGAGGGTGGCGGTGTAGAGGGTGGCGGTGTAAAGGGTGGCGGTGTCGAGGGACGTGGTGTCGAGGGTCACGGTGTCGAGGGTGGCGGTGTAGAGGGTGACGGTGTAGAGGGTGAAGGTGTAGAGGGTGACGGTGTAGAGGGTGGCGGTGTAGAGGGTGACGGTGTAGAAGGTGGCGGTGTAGAGGGTGGCGGTGTAGAGGGTGGCGGTGAAGAGGGTGATGGTGTAGAGGGTGACGGTGTAGAGGGTGGCGGTGTAGAGGGTGACGGTGTCGAGGGTGGCGGTGTCGAGGGTGGCGGTGTCGAGGGTGGCGGTGCAGAGGGTGGCGGTGTAGAGGGTGGCGGAGTAGAGGGTGGCGGTGTCGAGGGTCACGGTGTAGATTGTGGCGGTGTTGAGGGTGACGGTGTCGAGGGTCACGGCGTCGAGGGTGTCGGTGTCGAGGGTGGCGGTGTTGAGGGTGGCGGTGTTGAGGGTCGGGTGTCGAGGGTGATGGTGTCGAGGGTGTCGGTGTCGAGGGTGACGGTGTCGAGGGTGGCGGTGTTGAGGGTGGCGGTGTTGAGGGTCATGGTGTTGAGGGTGTCGGTGTCGAGGGTGGCGGTGTCGAGGGTGGCGGTGTTGAGGGTCAGGTGTCGAGGGTGGCGGTGTTGAGGGTCAGGTGTCAAGGGTGACGGTGTCGAGGGTTGCGGTGTTGAGTGTGGCGGTGTTGAGGTTCGGGTGTCGAGGGTGATGGTGTCGAGGGTGTCGGTGTCAAGGATGACGGTGTCGAGGGTGACGGTTTCAAGGGTGACGGTGTCGAGGGTCACGGTGTCAAGGGTCACGGTGTCAAGGGTGACGGTGTTGAGGGTCGCAGTGTTGAGGGTCGCCGTGTCGAGGGTCGTGGTGTTGAGGGTCGCGGTGTTGAGGGTCGCGGTGTTGAGGGTCACGGTGTCGAGGGTCGCAGTGTTGAGGGTCACGGTGTTGATGGTCACGGTGTTGAGGGTCGCGGAGTTGAGGGTGAGGGTCGTGGTGTTGAGGGTCGCGGTGTTGAGGGTCACGGTGTTGAGGGTCGCAGTGTTGAGGGTCACCGTGTTGAGGGTCATGGTGCCGAGGGTCACGGTGTTGACGGTCACGGTGTTGAGGGTCGCGGAGTTGAGGGTGAGGTTCGCGGTGTTGAGGTTCGCGGTGTTGAGGGTGAGGGTTGCGGTATTGAGGGTCGCGGTGTTGAGGGTGAGGGTCGCGGTATTGAGGGTCACGGTGTTGAGGGTGAGGGTTGCGGTATTGAGGGTCGCGGTGTTGAGGGTGAGGGTCGCGGTATTGAGGGTCGCGGTGTTGAGGGTGAGGGTCGCGGTGTTGAGGGTCGCGGTGTTGAGGGTGAGGGTCGCGGTATTGAGGGTCGCGGTGTTGAGGGTGAGGGTCGCGGTGTTGAGGGTGAGGGTCCCGGTGTTGAGGGTCACTGTGTTGAGGGTCGCGGTGTTGAGGGTGAGGGTGGCGGTGTTGAGGATCGCGGTGTTGAGGGTGAGGGTCGCGGTGTTGAGGGTCGCGGTGTTGAGGGTGAGGGTGGCGGTGTTGTGGGTCACGGTGTTGAGGGTGAGGGTGGCGGTGTTGAGGGTGGCGCTGTTAAGGGTTGCGGTGTTGAGGGTCGCGGTGTCGAGGGTTGCGGTGTTGAGGGTCACAGTGTTGAGGATGAGGGTCACGGTGTTGAGGGTCGCGATGTTCAGGGCTGCGGTGTTGAGGGTCGCGGTGTTGAGGGTTGCGGTGTTGAGGGTCACGGTGTTGAGGGTCGCGGTTTTCTAGGGTCGCGGTGTTGAGGGTGAGGGTCGCTGTGTTGAGGGTGAGGGTCGTGGTGTTGAGGGTGAGGGTCGCAGTGTCGAAGATCACGGTATAGAAGGTCGCGGTGTTGAGGGTCGCGGTGTTGAGGGTGAGGGTCGTGGTGTCGAGGGTCATGGTATTGAGGGTCACGGTGTTGAGGGTCGTGGTGTTGAGGGTCACGGTGTTGAGGGTGAGGGTCGCGGTGTTAAGGGTCACGGTATTGAGGGTCGCGGTGTTGAGGGTCGTGGTGTTGAGGGTCACGGTGTTGAGGGTCGCGGTTTTCTAGGGTCGCAGTGTTGAGGGTGAGGGTCGCAGTATTGAGGATGAGGGTCGCGGTGTTGAGGGTCGCGGTGTTCAGGGTGAGGGTTGCGGTATTGAGGGCCGCGGTGTTGAGGGTGAGGGTCGCGGTATTGAGGGTCGCGGTGTTGAGGGTGAGGGTCGCGGTGTTGAGGGTGAGGGTCCCGGTATTGAGGGTCACTGTGTTGAGGGTCGCGGTGTTGAGGGTGAGGGTGGCGGTGTTGAGGATCGTGGTGTTGAGGGTGAGTGTCGCGGTGTTGAGGGTCGCGGTGTTGAGGGTGAGGGTGGCGGTGTTGTGGGTCACGGTGTTGAGGGTGAGGGTGGCGGTGTTGAGGGTGGCGGTGTTGAGGGTTGCGGTGTTGAGGGTCGCGGTGTCGAGGGTTGCGGTGTTGAGGGTCACAGTGTTGAGGATGAGGGTCACGGTGTTGAGGGTCGCGGTGTTGAGGGTTGCGGTGTTGAGGGTCGCAGTGTTGAGGGTCGCGGTGTTGAGGGTCACGGTGTTGAGGGTCGCGCTTTTCTAGGGTCGCGGTGTTGAGGGTGAGGGTCGCGGTGTTGACGGTGAGGGTCGCGGTGTTGAGGGTGAGGGTCGCCGTGTCGAAGGTCACGGTATAGAGGGTTGCGGTGTTGAGGGTCGCGGTGTTGAGGGTGAGGGTCGTGGTGTCGAGGGTCATGGTATTGAGGGTCACGGTGTTGAGGGTCGTGGTGTTGAGGGTCACGGTGTTGAGGGTGAGGGTCGCGGTGTTAAGGGTCACGGTATTGAGGGTCGCGGTGTTGAGGGTCGTGGTGTTGAGGGTGAGGGTCGTGGTGTCGAGGGTCATGGTATTGAGGGTCACGGTGTTGAGGGTCGTGGTGTTGAGGGTCACGGTGTTGAGGGTGAGGGTCGCAGTGTTAAGGGTCACGGTATTGAGGGTCGCGGTGTTGAGGGCCGTGGTGTTGAGGGTCACGGTGTTGAGGGTGAGGGTCGCGGTGTCGAGGGTGAGGGTCGCGGTGTCGAGGGTGAGGGTCGCGGTGTTAAGGGTCACGGTATTGAGGGTCGCGGTGTTGAGGGTCGTGGTGTTGAGGGTCACGGTGTTGAGGGTCGTGGTTTTCTAGGGGCGCTGTGTTGAGGGTGAGGGTCGCGGTGTTGAGGGTGAGGGTCGCGGTGTTGAGGGTCGCGGTGTTGAGGATGAGGGTTGCGGTATTGAGGGCCGCGGTGTTGAGGGTGAGGGTCGCGGTATTGAGGGTCGTGGTGTTGAGGGTGAGGGTTGCGGTGTTGAGGGTGAGGGTCCCGGTATTGAGGGTCACTGTGTTGAGGGTCGCGGTGTTGAGGGTGAGGGTGGCGGCGTTGAGGATCGCGGTGTTGAGGGTGAGTGTCGCGGTGTTGAGGGTCGCGGTGTTGAGGGTGAGGGTGGCGGTGTTGTGGGTCACGGTGTTGAGGGTGAGGGTGGCGGTGTTGAGGGTGGCGGTGTTGAGGGTTGCGGTGTTGAGGGTCGCGGTGTCGAGGGTTGCGGTGTTGAGGGTCACAGTGTTGAGGATGAGGGTCACTGTGTTGAGGTCGTGGTGTTGAGGGTTGCGGTGTTGAGGGTCGCGGTGTTGAGGGTCGCGGTGTTGAGGGTCACGGTGTTGAGGGTCGCGGTTTTCTCGGGTCGCGGTGTTGAGGGTGAGGGTCGCGGTGTTGAGGGTGAGGGTCGCGGTGTTGAGGGTGAGGGTCGCAGTGTCGAAGGTCACGGTATAGAGGGTTGCGGTGTTGAGGGTCGCGGTGTTGAGGGTGAGGGTCGTGGTGTCGAGGGTCATGGTATTGAGGGTCACGGTGTTGAGGGTCGTGGTGTTGAGGGTCACGGTGTTGAGGGTGAGTGTCGCGGTGTTAAGGGTCACGGTATTGAGGGTCGCGGTGTTGAGGGTCGTGGTGTTGAGGGTGAGGGTCGTGGTGTCGAGGGTCATGGTATTGAGGGTCACGGTGTTGAGGGTCGTGGTGTTGAGGGTCACGGTGTTGAGGGTGAGGGTCGCAGTGTTAAGGGTCACGGTATTGAGGGTCGCGGTGTTGAGGGTTGTGGTGTTGAGGGTCACGGTGTAGAGGGTGAGGGTCGCGGTGTCGAGGGTGAGGGTCGCGGTGTCGAGGGTGAGGGTCGCGGTGTTGAGGGTCACGGTGTTGAGGGTGAGGGTCGCGGTGTTGAGGGTGAGGGTCGCGGTGTTGTGGGTCGCGGTGTTGAGGGTGTGGGTCACGGTGTCGAGGGTGAGGGTCGCGGTGTTGAGGGTCACAGTGTTGAGGGTGAGGGTCGCGGTGTTGAGGGTGAGGGTCGCGGTGTTGTGGGTCGCGGTGTTGAGGGTGAGGGTCGCGGTGTTGAGAGTGAGGGTCGCGGTGTTGAGGGTGAGGGTCACGGTGTTGTGGGTCACGGTGTTGAGGGTTGAGGGTGAGGGTCGCGGTGTCGAGGGTCGCGGTGTTGAGGGTGAGGGTTGCGGTGTCGAGGGTCGCGGTGTTGAGGGTGAGGGTCGTGGTGTTGAGGGTCGCGGTGTTGAGGGTGAGGGTTGCGGTGTTGAGGGTCACGGTGTCGAGGGTGAGGGTCGCGGTGTCGAGGGTGAGGGTCCTGGTGTCGAGGGTGAGGGTCGCGGTGTTGAGGGTGAGGGTTGTGGTGTTGTGGGTCATGGTGTTGAGGGTGAGGGTCGCGGTGTTGAGGGTCACGGTGTTGAGGGTGAGGGTCGCGGTGCTGAGGGTGAGGGTCGCGTTGTTGAGGGTAAGGGTCGCGGTGTTGAGGGTGAGGATCGTGGTGTTGAGGGTGAGGGTCGCGGTGTTGAGGGTCATGGTGTCGAGGGTGAGGATCGCGGTGTTGAGGGTGAGGGTCGCGGTGTTGAGGGTGAGGATCGCGGTGTTGAGGGTCGCGGTGTTGAGGGTCGCGGTGTTGAGGGTGAGGGTCACGGTGCTGAGGGTGAGGGTCGTGGTGTCGAGGGTGAGGGTCACAGTGTCGAGGGTGAGGGTCACGGTGTTGAGGGTGAGGGTCACGGTGTCGAGGGTGAGGGTCACAGTGTCGAGGGTGAGGGTCACGGTGTTGAGGGTGAGGGTTGCGGTGTCGAGGGTGAGGGTCACAGTGTCGAGGGTGAGGGTCACAGTGTTGAGGGTGAGGGTCGCAGTGTCGAGGGTGAGGGTCGCGGTGTTAAGGGTCACGGTGTCGAGGGTGAGGGTCGCGGTGTCAAGGGTGAGGGTCGCGGTGTTGAGGGTGAGGGTCGCGGTGTCGAGGATCACGATGTTGAGGGTCGTGGTGTTGAGGGTGAGGGTCCTGGTGTTGAGGGTGAGGGTCACGGTGTCGAGGGTGTGGGTCGCGGTGTTGAGGGTCACGGTGTCGAGGGTGAGGGTCACGGTGTCGAGGGTGAGGGTCGCGGTGTTGAGGGTCGCGGTGTCGAGGGTGAGGGTCGCGGTGTCGAGGGTGAGGGTCGAGGGTGAGGATCGCGGTGTTGAGATTGAGGGTCGCGGTGTCGAGGGTGAGGCTCGCGGTGTTGAGGGTGGGGATTGCGGTGTCGAGGGTGAGGCTCGCGGTGAGGGTGAGGGTCACGGTGTTGAGAGTGAGGGTCGCGGTGTCGAGAGTGAGGGTCGCGGTGTCGCGGGTGCGGGTCGCGGTGTCGAGGGTGAGGGTCGCGGTGTCGACGGTGAGGGTCGCGGTGTCGAGGGTGAGGGTCGCGGTGTCGAGGGTGAGGGTCACGGTGTTGAGGGTGAGGGTCACGGTGTTGAGGGTGAGGGTCGCGGTGTCGAGGGTGAGGGTCGCGGTGTTGAGGGTCACGGTGTCGAGGGTGAGGGTCGCGGTGTTGAGGATTTGGGTCACTGTGTCGAGGGTGAGGGTCGCGGTGTTGAGGATTTGGGTCACGGTGTCGCGGGTGAGGGTCGCGGTGTCGAGGGTGAGGGTCGCGGTGTCGAGGGTGAGGGTCACGGTGTTGAGGGTGAGGGTCGCGAGGTCGAGGGTGAGGGTCGCTGTGTTTAGGGTGAGGGTCGCGGTGTCGAGGGTCAAGGTGTTGTGGGTCGCGGTGTTGAGATTGAGGGTCATGGTGTCGAGGGTGAGGGTCGCGGTGTCGAGGGTGAGGGTCACGGTGTTGAGGGTGAGGGTCGCGAGGTCGAGGGTGAGGGTCGCTGTGTTTAGGGTGAGGGTCGCGGTGTCGAGGGTCAAGGTGTTGTGGGTCGCGGTGTTGAGATTGAGGGTCGTGGTGTCGAGGGTGAGGGTCGCGGTGTCGAGGGTGAGGGTCACGGTGTTGAGGGTGAGGGTCGCGGTGTTGAGGGTGAGGGTCGCGGTGCTGAGGGTGAGGGTCATGGTGCTGAGGGTGAGGGTCGCAGTGTTGAGGGTGAGGGTCGCGGTGTCGAGGGTGAGGGTCGCGGTGTTGAGGGTGAGGGTCGCGGTGTCGAGGGTGAGGGTCGCGGTGTCGAGGGTGAGGGTCACGGTGTCGAGGGTGAGGGTCGTGATGTCGAGGGTGAGGGTCGCGGTGTCGAGGGTGAGGGTCGCGGTGTCGAGGGTGAGGGTCGCGGTGTCGAGGGTGAGGGTCGCGGTGTCGAGGCTCCCATCGACGGTGAATCTGACCTGGATCTTTCAGCTCCCTGGAGACGACCTTGTCCAGCATGAGGGGGGCTCGCGTCACCTTCACCCGCCGGCCTTTCCTCAGTGGTTTGGTGATGAGAAAGACGTCGGTGAACAGGAGGCAGTGGACCTCGGTCTGAGAGAGGGGAGACAGAAAATGAGGTTGGGGTGTGGAGGTGGGGCGGGGTGATGGTGAGTGCTGAGCGAACCTCCAGGGCCACGTATGGAGGCAGGCAGCCCTCCCCTCCCTCGCCCTCCCAGATTTCACACCGCCGCAACATCCGAGGCCGGTCCGACGCTGAACGCCTTCGGTGGAGGGATCGAGAGGCGGAAAGCACACGGGGAAATGCAGGAGGGGGAGGGGGAGGGGGGGAGGGGAGAGTGAGGGCAAGACGGAGGTGGGGGGTGGGGGTGGGGGGGGAGAGGCAGAGGAGGAGAGGGAAATACCAGGGACGAGAGAGAGGGGGACAGAGTGGGGGAGAGAGGCAGTCAGGGGAGGGCGGACGGCAGGTTTTAAAGGGGTCACGTACCTTGCTGTCCCTTCCCTCCTTCATCTTGAGGTTACCCTCCAAGAGGAGTGACCGCACGCACTGGGGACCGATCCCCAACATGGGCAGCGTCAGATCCAGGACTGAAAACTCCTGGACGTTCTGCAACCGGACAAAGAGCAGAGCCACCGGTCACGGGAACAGCACAAGGCATCGAACACCAAAACCCCACCACCCCCCCCACCCCCCCACCGGCCCCCCGACATCAGGTTAGTAACAGAATGGCAGCCGAACGAACCTGTCACGTAACAAACCCAAACAACCAGCCCCTTCCCCGAACTCCTCGATTAGATTCCAGTCTGTAACTCACTCCCGGGTATCTGTTATTCTATATATAAACCACCCCGAACCCCTCGATTAGATTCCAGTCTGTAACTCACTCCCGGGTGTCTGTTATTCTATATAAAAACCACCCCGAACCCCTCGATTAGATTCCAGTCTGTAACTCACTCCCGGGTATCTGTTATTCTATATATAAACCATACCGAACCCCTCGATTAGATTCCAGTCTGTAACTCACTCCCGGGTATCTGTTATTCTATATATAAACCACCCCGAACCACTAGATTAGATTCCAGTCTGTAACTCACTCCCGGGTGTCTGTTATTCTATATATAAACCCCCCTGAACCCCTCGATGAGATTCCAGTCTGTAACTCACGCCCGGGTATCTGTTATTCTATATATAAACCACCCCGAACCACTCGATTAGATTCCAGTCTGTAACTCACTCCCGGGTATCTGATATTCTATATATAAACCACCCCGAACCCCTCGATTAGATTCCAGTCTGTAACTCACTCCCGGGTATCTGTTATTCTATATATAAACCCCCCCCCAGTACCCCTCGATAAAATTTCAGTCTGTAACTCACTCCCGGGTATCTGTTATTCTATATATAAACCAACCCAAACCAATCGAGTAGATTCCAGTCTGTAACTCACTCCCGGGTATCTGTTATTCTATATATAAACCACCCCGAACCCCTCGATTAGATTCCAATCTGTAACTCACTCCCGGGTATCTGTTATTGTATATATAAACCACCCCGAACCCCTCGATTAGATTCCAGTCTGTAACTCACTCCCGGGTATCTGTTATTCTATATATAAACCACCCCGAACCCCTCGATTAGATTCCAGTCTGTAACTCACTCCCGGGTATCTGTTATTCTATATATAAACCACCCCAAACCCCTCGATTAGATTCCAGTCTGTAACTCACTCCCGGGTATCTGTTATTCTATATATAAACCACCCCGAACCCCTCGATTAAATTCCAGTCTGTAACTCACTCCCGGGTATCTGTTATTCTATATATAAACCAACCCGAACCAATCGAGTAGATTCCAGTCTGTAACTCACTCCCGGGTATCTGTTATTCAATATATAAACCACCCCGAAAACCTCGATTAGATTCCAGTCTGTAACGCACTCCCGGGTATCTACTATTCTATATATAAACCACCCCGAACCCCTCGATTAAATTCCAGTCTGTAACTCACTCACGGGTATCTGTTATTCTATATATAAACCACGGCGAACCCCTCGATTAGATTCCAGTCTGTAAATCACTTCCAGGTATCTGTTATTCTATATATAAACACCCGCGAACACCTCGATTAGATTCCAGTCTGTAACTCACTCCCGGGTATCTGTTATTCTATATATAAACCACCCCGAACCCCTCGATTAGATTCCAGTCTGTAACTCACTCCCGGGCATCTGTTATTCTATATATAAACCACACCGAACCCCTCGATTATATTCCAGTCTGTATCTCACTCCCGGGTATCTGTTATTCTATATATAAACCACCCCGAACCCCTCGATTAGATTCCAGTCTGTAACTCACTTCCAGGTATCTGTTATTCTATATATAAACCACCCCGAACCCCTCGATTAGATTCTAGTCTGTAAATCACTTCCAGGTATCTGTTATTCTATATATAAACCACCCCGAATCCCTCGATTAGATTCCAGTCTGTAACTCACTTCCAGGTATCTGTTATTCTATATATAAACCACCCCGAACCCCTCGATTAGATTCCAGTCTGTAACTCACTCAAGGTATCTGCTATTCTGTATATAAACCACCCCGAACCCCTCGATTAGATTCCAGTCTGTATCTCACTCCCGGGTAACTGTTATTCTATATATAAACCACCCTGAGCCCCTCGATTAGATTCCAGTCTGTAACTCACTCCCGGGTGTCTGTTATTCTATATATAAACCACCCCGAACCCCTCGATTAGATTCCAGTCTGTAACTCACTCCCGGGTATCTGTTATTCTATATATAAACCACCCCAAACCCCTCGATTAGATTCCAGTCTGTAACTCACTTCCAGGTATCTGTTATTCTATACATAAACCACCCCGAATCCCTCGATTAGATTCCAGTCTGTAACTCACTCCCGGTATCTGTTATTCTGTATATAAACCACCCCGAACCCCTCGATTAGATTCCAGTCTGTAACTCACTCCCGGGTATAGGTTATTCTATATATAAACCACCCCGAACACCCTCGATTAGATTCCAGTCTGTAACTCACTCCCGGGTATCTGTTATTCTATATATAAACCACCCCGAACCCCTCGATTAGATTCCAGTCTGTAACTCACTCCCGGGTATCTGTTATTCTATATATAAACCACACCGAACCACTCGATAAGATTCCAGTCTGTAACTCACTCCCGGGCATCTGTTATTCTATATATAAACCACCCCGAACTCCTCGATTAGATTCCAGTCTGTAACTCACTCCCGGGTATCTGTTATTCTATATATAAACCACCCCGAACCCCTCGATTAGATTCCAGTCTGTATCTCACTCCCGGGTATCTGTTATTCTATATATAAACCACCCCGAACCCCTCGATTAGATTCCAGTCTGTAAATCACTTCCAGGTATCTGTTATTCTATATATAAACCACCCCGAATCCTTCGATTAGATTCCAGACTGTAACTCACTCAAGGTATCTGTTATTCTGTATATAAAACACCCCGAATCCCTCAATTAGATTCCAGTCTGTAACTCACTCCCGGGTATCTGTTATTCTATATATAAACCAGCCCGAACACCTCGATTAGATTCCAGTCTGTAACTCACTCCCGGGTATCTGTTATTCTATATATAAACCACCCCGAACCCCTCGATTAGATTCCAGTCTGTAACTCACTCCCGGGTATCTGTTATTCTATATATAAACCACCCCGAACCCCTCGATTAGATTCCAGACTGTAACACACTCCCGGTGTCTGTTATTCTGTATATAAAACACCCCGAACACCCTCGATTAGATTCCAGTCTGTAACTCACTCCCGGGTATCTGTTATTCTATATATAAACCACCCCGAACCCCTCGATTAGATTCCAGTCTGTATCTCACTCCCGGGTATCTGTTATTCTATATATAAACCACCCCGAACCCCTCGATTAGATTCCAGTCTGTAACTCACTCCCGGGTATCTGTTATTCTATATATAAACCACCCCGAACCCCTCGATTAGATTCCAGACTGTAACACACTCCCGGTATCTGTTATTCTGTATATAAAACACCCCGAACACCCTCGATTAGATTCCAGTCTGTAACTCACTCCCGGGTATCTGTTATTCTATATATAAACCACCCCGAACCCCTCGATTAGATTCCAGTCTGTAACTCACTCCCGGGTATCTGTTATTCTATATATAAACCACCCCGAACCCCTCGATTAGATTCCAGTCTGTAACTCACTCCCGGGTATCTGTTATTCTATATATAAACCACCCCGAACCCCTCGATTAGATTCCAGTCTGTAACTCACTCCCGGGTATCTGTTATTCTATATATAAACCACCCCGAACCCCTCGATTAGATTCCAGACTGTAACACACTCCCGGTATCTGTTATTCTGTATATAAAACACCCCGAACACCCTCGATTAGATTCCAGTCTGTATAACTCACTCCCGGGTATCTGTTATTCTATATATAAACCACCCCGAACCCCTCGATTAGATTCCAGTCTGTATCTCACTCCCGGGTATCTGTTATTCTATATATAAACCACCCCGAACCCCTCGATTAGATTCCAGTCTGTAACTCACTTCCAGGTATCTGTTATTCTATACATAAACCACCCCGAATCCCTCGATTAGATTCCAGTCTGTAACTCACTCCCGGTATCTCTTATTCTGTATATAAACCACCCCGAACCCCTCGATTAGATTCTAGTCTGTAACTCACTCCCGGGTATCTGTTATTCTATATATAAACCACCCCGAACCCCTCGATTAAATTCCAGTCTGTAACTCACTCACGGGTATCTGTTATTCTATATATAAACCACCCCGAACCCCTCGATTAGATTCCAATCTGTATCTCACTCCCGGGTATCTGTTATTCTAAATATAAACCCCCCGAACCCCTCGATTAGATTCCAGTCTGTAACTCACACCCGGGTATCTGTTATTCTATATAAAAACCACCCCGAACCCCTCGATTAGATTCCAGTCTGTAACACTCTCCCGGGTATCTGATATTCTATATATAAACCACCCCAAACACCTCGATTAGATTCCAGTCTGTAACTCACTCCCGGGAATCTGTTATTCTATATATAAACACACCCAGAACCCCTCGATTAGATTCCAGTCTGTAACTCACACCCGGGTATCTGTTATTCTATATGTAAACCCACCCCAACCCCTCGATTAGATTCCAGTCTGTAACTCACTCCCGGGTATCTGTTATTCTATATATAAACCACCCCGAACCCCTCGATTAGATTCCAGTCTGTAACTCACACCCGGGTATCTGTTATTCTAGATAGAAACCCCACCGAACACCTCGATTAGATTCCAGTCTGTAACTCACTCACGGGTATCTGTTATTCTATATATAAACCACCCCGAACCCCTCGATTAGATTCCAGTCTGTAACTCACTCCCGGGTATCTGTTATTCTATATAAAAACTACCCCGAACCCCTCAATTAGATTCCAGTCTCTAACTCACTCCCGGGTATCTGTTATTCTATATAAAAACCACCCCGAACCCCTCGATTAGATTCCAGTCTGTAACTCACTCCCGGGTATCTGTTATTCTGTATATAAACCCAACCGAACCCCTCGATTAGATTCCAGTCTGTAACTCGCTCCCGGGTATCTGTTATTCTATATATAAACCACCCCGAACCCCTCGATTAGATTCCAGTCTGTAACTCACTCCCGGGTATCTGTTATTCTATATATAAACCCCCCCGAACCCCTCGATTAGATTCCAGTCTGTAACACACTCCCGGGTATCTGTTATTCTATATATAAACCCCCCCGAACCCCTCGATTATATTCCAGTCTGTAACTCACTCCCGGGTATCTGTTATTCTATATATAAACCCACCCGAACCCCTCGATTAGATTCCAGTCTGTAACTCACACCCGGGTATCTGTTATTCTAGATAGAAACCCCACCGAACACCTCGATTAGATTCCAGTCTGTAACTCACTCCTGGGTATCTGTTATTGTATATATAAACCCCCCCGAACCCCTCGATTAGATTCCAGTCTGTAACTCACTCCCGGGTATCTGTTATTCTATATATAAACCACCCCGAACCCCTCGATTAGATTCCAGTCTGTAACTCACTCCCGGGTATCTGTTATTCTATATATAAACCACCCCGAACCCCTCGATTAGATTCCAGTCTATAACTCACTCCCGGGTATCTGTTATTCTATATATAAACCACCCGAGCCCCTCGATTAGATTCCAGTCTGTAACTTACTCCCGGGTATCTGTTATTCTATATATAAACCACCCTCTCACCCTTTCGACTTCCTCACTGCTGCAGTCCACCACATCATAGAGACAGATACGTTTAGCGAGCGCAGACAGATTCTGTTCCTCTTCACGTATCTGCATCTGGGAGTCAATCCAGTGAATAAAGTTCTCGATAGTTGTGAGCTGGAAAAAAGCAATAGGGTAAATTTCAGAGATTAGGGGACCAAAGAGAGTCGGTGTGTGTGTGGGACCCGTACCCCAGTGAGAGTCAGTGTGTGTGGGACCCGTACCCCAGTGAGTGTCAGTGTGTGTGGGACCCGTACCCCAGTGAGAGTCAGTGTGTGTGTGGGACCCGTACCCCAGTGAGAGTCAGTGTGTGTGGGACCCGTACCCCAGTGAGAGTCAGTGTGTGTGGGACCCATACCCCAGTGAGAGTCAGTGTGAGTGGGACCCTTACCCCAGTGAGATTCAGTGTGTGTGGGACTGTATCCCAGTGAGAGTCAGTGTGTGTGTGACCCGTACCCCAGTGAGAGTCAGTGTGTGTGTGACCCGTACCCCAGTGAGAGTCAGTGTGTGTGTGGGACCCGTACCCCAGTGAGAGTCAGTGTGTGTGGGACCCGTACCCCAGTGAGAATCAGTGTGTGTGTGGGACCCTTACCCCAGTGAGAGTCAGTGTGTGTGGGACCCGTACTCAAGTGAGAGTCAGTGTGTGTGTGGGACCCGTACCCCAGTGAGAGTCAGTGTGTGTGTGGGACCCGTACCCCAGTGAGAGTCAGTGTGTGTGTGGGACCCGTACCCCAGTGAGAGTCAGTGTGTGTGGGACCCGTACCCCAATGAGAGTCAGTGTGTGTGTGGGACCCGTACCCCAGTGAGAGTCAGTGTGTGAATGTGGGACCCGTACCCCAGTGAGAGTCAGTGTGTGTGTGGGACCCATACCCCAGTGAGAGTCAGTGTGTGTGGGACCCGTACCCCAGTGAGAGTCAGTGTGTGTGGCACCCGTACCCCAGTGAGAGTCAGTGTGTGTGTGTGGGACCCGTACCCCAGTGAGAGTCAGTGTGTGTGAGACCCGTAACCCAGTGAGAGTCAGTGTGTGTGGGGCCCGTACCCCAGTGAGAGTCAGTGTGTGTGGGACCCGTACCCCAGTGAGAGTCAGTGTGTGTGGGACCTGTACCCCAGTGAGAGTCAGTGTGTGTGGGACTCGTACCCCAGTGAGAGTCAGTGTGTGTGGGACCCATTCCCCAGTGAGAGTCAGTGTATGTGGGACCCGTAACCCTGTGAGAGTCAGTGTGTGTGTGGGACCCGTACCCCAGTGAGAGTCAGTGTGTGTGGGACCCGTACCCCAGTGAGAGTCAGTGTGTGTGGGACCCGTACCCCAGTGAGAGTCAGTGTGTGTGGGACCCATACCCTAGTGAGAGTCAGTGTGTGTGAGACCCGTACCCCAGTGAGAGTTAGTGTGTCTGGGACCTGTACACCAGTGAGAGTCAGTGTGTGTGTGGCCCGTACCCCAGTGAGAGTCAGTGTGTGTGGGACCCTTACCCCAGTGAGAATCAGTGTGTGTGTGGGACCCGTACCCCAGTGAGTGTCAGTGTGTGCGGGACCCGTAACCCAGTGAGCGTCAGGGTGTGTGGGACCCGTACCCCAGTGAGAGTCAGTGTGTGTGGGACCCGTACCCCAGTGAGAGTCAGTGTGTGTGGGACCCGTAACCCAGTGAGAGTCAGTGTTTGTGGGATCCGTACCCCAGTGAGAGTCAGTGTGTGTGGGACGCGTACCCCAGTGAGAGTCAGTGTGTGTGAGACCCGTACCCCAGTGAGAGTCAGTGTGTGTGGGACCCGCACCCAAGTGAGATTCAGTGTGAGTCAGACCCGTACACCAGTGAGAGTCAGTGTGTTTTTTGGACCCGTATCCCAGTGAGAGTCAGTGTGTGTTTTGGACCCGTACCCCTTTGAGAGACATTGTGTGTGGGACCCGTACCTCAATGAGAGTCAGTGTGTGTGGGACCCGTACCCCAGTGAGAGTCAGTGTGTGTGCGACCCATACCCCACTGAGAGTCAATGTGTGTGGGACCCGTACCCCAGTGAGAGTCAGTGTGTGTGGGACCCGTACCCCAGTGATGTCAGTTTGTGCGTGACCCGTACCCCAGTGAGAGTCAGTGTGTGTGTGACCCGTACACCAATGAGAGTCAGTGTGTGTGGGACCCGTACCCCAGTGAGAGACAGTGTGTGTGTGACCCGTACACCAATGAGAGTCAGTGTGTGTGGGACCCGTACCCCAGTGAGAGTCAGTGTGTGTGGGACCCGTACCCCAGTGAGAGTCAGTGTGTGTGGGACCCGTACCCCAGTGAGAGTCAGTGTGTTTGGGACCCGTACCCCAGTGAGAGTCAGTGTGTGTGGGACCCGTACCCCAGTGAGAGTCAGTGTGTGTGGGACCCGTAACCCAGTGAGAGTCAGTGTGTGTGGGACCCGTACCCCAGTGAGAGTCAGTGTGTGTGGGACCCGGACCCCAGTGAGAGTCAGTGCGTGTGGGACCCGTAACCCAGTGAGAGTCAGTGTGTGTGGGACTCTTACCCCAGTGAGAATCAGTGTGTGTGTGGGACCCGTACCCCAGTGAGAGTCAGTGTGTGTGTGGGACCCGTACCCCAGTGATAATCAGTGTGTGTGGGACCCGTACCCCAGTGAGAGTCAGTGTGTGTGGAACCCGTACCCGATTGAGAGTCAGTGTCTGTGTGGGATCCGTACCCCAGTGAGACTCAGTGTGTTTGGGACCCGTACCCAAGTGAGAGTTCGTGTGTGGGACCCGTACCCCAGTGAGAGTCAGTGTGTGTGGGACCCGTACCCCAGTGAGAGTCAGTGTGTGTGGGACCCGTACCCCAATGAGAGTCAGTTTGCGAGGGACCCATACCCCAGTGAGAGTCAGTCTGTGTGGGACCCGTACCCCAGTGAGAGTCAGTGTGTGTGGGACCCGTACCCCAGTGAGAGTCAGTGAGTGTGTGACCCATACCCCAGTGAGAGTCAGTCTGTGTGGGACCCGTACCCCAGTGAGAGTCAGTGTGTGTGGTACCCGTACCCCAGTGAGAGTCAGTGTGTGTGGTACCCGTACCCCAGTGAGAGTCAGTATTTGTGGAACCCTGTACCCCAGTGAGAGTCAGTGTGTGTGGGACCCGTAACCCAATGAGAGTCACTGTGTGTGCGACCCATTCCCCAGTGTGAGTCAGTGTTTGTGGGACCCGTACCCCTGTGTGAGTCAGTGTGTGGGGGTCCCGTAACCCTGTGTGAGTCAGTGTGTGCGTGGGACCCGTACCCCAGTGAGAGTCAGTGTGTGTGGGTCCCGTACCCCAGTGAGAGTCAGTGTGTGTGGGTCCCGTACCCCAGTGAGAGTCAGTGTGTGTGTGGGACCCTTACCCCAGTGAGAGTCAGTGTGTGTGGGACCCGTACCCCAGTGAGAGTCAGTGTGTGTGTGGGACCCGTACCCCAGTGAGAGTCAGTGTGTGTGGAACCCGTACACCAGTGAGAGTCAGTGTGTGTGTGTGGGACATGTACCCCAGTGAGAGTCAATGTGTGTGGGACCTGTACCCCAGTGAGAGTCAGTGTGTGTGGGACCCGTACCCCAGTGAGAGTCAGTGTGTGTGGGACCCGTACCCCAGTGAGAGTCAGTGTGTGTGGGACCCGTACCCCAGTGAGAGTCAGTGTGTGTGGGACCTGTACCCCAGTGAGAGTCAGTGTGTGTGGGACCCGTCCCCCAGTGAGAGTCAGTGTGTGTGGGACCTGTACCCCAGTGAGAGTCAGTGTGTGTGGGACCCGTAACCCAGTGAGAGTCAGTGTGTGTGGGACCCGTATCCCAGTGAGAGTCAGTGTGTGTGGGACCCGTACCCCAGTGAGAGTCAGTGTGTGTGGGACCCGTACCCCAGTGAGAGTCAGTGTGTGTGGGACCCATACCCCAGTGAGAGTCAGTGTGTGTGGGACCCGTACCCCAGTGAGAGTGAGTGTGTGTGTGGGACCCGTACCCCAGTGAGAGTCAGTGTGTGTGGGACCCGTACCCCAGTGAGAGTCAGTGTGTGTGGGACCCGTACCCCAGTGAGAGACAGTGTGTGTGTGACCCGTACCCCAGTGAGAGTCAGTGTGTGTGGGACCCGTACCCCAGTGAGAGTCAGTGTGTGTGTGTGACCCGTACCCCAATGAGAGTCAGTGTGTGTGGGACCCGTACCCCAGTGAGAGTCAGTGTGTGTGGGACCCGTACCCCAGTGAGAGTCAGTGTGTGTGTGGGACCCGTACCCCAGTGAGAGTCAGTGTGTGTGGGACCCGTACCCCAGTGAGAGTCAGTGTGTGTGTGTGACCCGTACCCCAGTGAGAGTCAGTGTGTGTGTGGGACCTGTACCCCAGTGAGAGTCAGTGTGTGTGGTACCCGTACCCCAGTGAGAGTCACTGTGTGTGGGACCCGTACCCCAGTGAGAGTCAGTGTGTGTCTGTGACCCGTACCCCAGTGAGAGTCAGTGTGTGTGTTTGGGAACCATATTAAGTGTGAGTCAGTGCTTTTTCTGTATTTATAGATTACAAACTGCGATTATAAATCTGTTAAATTCCTGCTGCATGTTTTAAATTTTTGAATTCAGTTCTGGATCCTGTTCTGCTCCTTCGTCTGCCTGCTTCGCAGGTGTTTCATATCAAAGAGGGAGTCTCTTGTCTTGTTAACTGTTGGATGCGCCTCAATGAATATTTATGATGTCTCCGTAGCCCTCAGTTTGTTAGCTGTATGTGTTTATTAACTAGGAAGTGCCACGCACATAGATACAGCAAAAGGTTATTGCCTGGCCTCCAAGTTGCTTATACACACTGCTCTGTCCAATATAGACTGATGCCAGTACATCATACATCACTGTGTGTCACTGCGGTACTCAGTCCCACATTAACACATAAGTGACAGACCCTTATACTATAGCTTAGAGACACCAGTCAGTGTACAGATATCTCCCAGAGGGACAGAGGGGGACTGAGAGACACCAGTCAGTGTACAGATATCTCCCTGAGAGAGAGAGGGACTGAGAGACACCAGTCAGTGTACAGATATCTCCCAGAGTGAGAGAGGGGGACTGAGAGACACCAGTAAGTGTACAGATATCTCCCTGAGAGACAGAGGGGACAGAGAGACACCAGTCAGTGTACAGATATCTCCCTGAGAGAGAGAGGGACTGAGAGACACCAGTCAGTGTACAGATATCTCCCAGAGGGAGAGAGGGGACTGAGAGACACCAGTCAGTGTACAGATATCTCCCTGAGAGTGAGAGGGGACTGAGAGACACCAGACAGTGTACAGATATCTCCCTGTGAGAGAGAGGGACTGAGAGGCACCAGTCAGTGTACAGATATCTCCCTGAGAGAGAGAGGGGACTGAGAGACACCAGTCAGTGTACAGATATCTCCCTGAGAGAGAGGGACTGAGAGACACCAGTCAGTGTACAGATATCTCCCTGAGAGAGAGGAGACTGTGAGACACCAGTCAGTGTACAGATATCTCCCTGAGAGAGAGGGGACTGAGAGACACCAGTCAGTGTACAGATATCTCCCTGAGAGAGAGGGGACTGAGAGACACCAGTCAGTGTACAGATATCTCCCTGAGAGAGAGAGGGACTGAGAGAAGCCAGTCAGTGTACAGATATCTCCCTGAGAGAGAGAGGGGACTGAGAGACACCAGTCAGTGTACAGATATCTCCCTGAGAGAGAGGAGACTGTGAGACACCAGTCAGTGTACAGATATCTCCCTGAGAGAGAGGGGACTGAGAGACACCAGTCAGTGTACAGATATCTCCCTGAGAGAGAGGGGACTGAGAGACACCAGTCAGTGTACAGATATCTCCCTGAGAGAGAGAGGGACTGAGAGAAGCCAGTCAGTGTACAGATATCTCCCTGAGAGAGAGAGGGGACTGAGAGACACCAGTCAGTGTACAGATATCTCCCTGAGAGAGAGAGGGACTGAGAGACACCAGTCAGTGTACAGATATCTCCCTGAGAGAGAGAGGGACTGAGAGACACCAGTCAGTGCACAGATATCTCCCTGAGAGAGAGAGGGACTGAGAGACACCAGTCAGTGTACAGATATCTCCCTGAGAGAGAGAGGGACTGAGAGACACCAGTCAGTGTACAGATATCTCCCTGAGAGAGAGAGGGGATTGAGAGACACCAGTCAGTGTACAGATATCTCCCTGAGAGAGAGAGGGACTGAGAGATACCAGTCAGTGTACAGATATCTCCCTGAGAGAGAGAGGGACTGAGAGACACCAGTCAGTGTACAGATATCTCCCTGAGAGAGAGGGGACTGAGAGATACCAGTCAGTGTACAGATATCTCCCTGAGAGAGAGGGACTGAGAGACACCAGTCAGTGTACAGATATCTCCCTGAGAGAGAGGGACTGAGAGACACCAGTCAGTGTACAGATATCTCCCTGAGAGAGAGGGATTGAGAGACACCAGTCAGTGTACAGATATCTCCCTGAGAGAGAGGGGACTGAGAGACACCAGTCAGTGTATAGATATCTCCCTGAGAGAGAGGGACTGAGAGACACCAGTCAGTGTACAGATATCTCCCTGAGAGAGAGGGGGGACTGAGAGACACCAGTCAGTGTACAGATTTCTCCCTGAGAGGGAGAGGGGACTGAGAGACACCAGTCTGTGTACAGATATCTCCCTGAGAGAGAGAGAGAGGGACTGAGAGACACCAGTCAGTGTACAGATATCTCCCTGAGAGAGAGGGGACTGAGAGACACCAGTCAGTGTACAGATATCTCCCTGAGAGAGAGGGACTGAGAGACACCAGTCAGTGTACAGATATCTCCCTGAGAGAGAGAGGGACTGAGAGACACCAGTCAGCGTACAGATATCTCCCTGAGAGAGAGAGGGACTGAGAGACACCAGTCAGCGTACAGATATCTCCCTGAGAGAGACAGGGACTGAGAGACACCAGTCAGTGTACAGATATCTCACTGAGGGAGAGGGACTGAGAGACACCAGTCAGTGTACAGATATCTCCCTGAGAGAGAGGGGACTGAGAGACACCAGTCAGTGTACAGATATCTCCCTGAGAGAGAGGGACTGAGAGACACCAGTCAGTGTACAGATATCTCCCTGAGAGAGAGAGAGGGACTGAGAGACACCAGTCAGTGTACAGATATCTCCCTGAGAGAGGGGACTGAGAGACACCAGTCAGTGTACAGATATCTCCCTGAGAGAGAGGGGGACTGAGAGGCACCAGTCAGTGTACAGATATCTCCCTGAGAGAGAGAGGGACTGAGAGGCACCAGTCAGTGTACAGATATCTCCCTGAGAGAGAGGAGACAGAGAGACACCAGTCAGTGTACAGATATCTCCCAGAGGGAGAGAGGGGACTGAGAGACACCAGTCAGTGTACAGATATCTCCCTGAGAGAGAGGGACTGAGAGACACCAGTCAGTGTACAGATATCTCACTGAGAGAGAGAGAGAGAGAGAGAGGGGGTGATAGAGCGACGGGGGTCTATGCCTGGGAAGGAAGGTTAGGTCGCTGCTCCTTACCGTGCTGGTGATGGTTTCCCTGGCGTTGGCCCCTTCCGTTTTCTTCAGGATGGCCCTGAGCAGCAGCGGGTACTTGGTCAGACGTTGGTGTGGTTTAACCAGGAGGTCGTTCAACCGCATCCTGTTGCTCTGCTTGTGTGTTTCAGCCCACTGCATGGACAAAAGCAGCAGTGTGTGGGGGTGGGGGGGGTCAACCTCAACTCAACTTGGCCCGAGATTACTCCCACCCCACCCACCCTCCCCCTCCTCCCCACCGCCACCCATCCCGGTGATCAGAGCAGAGCCTGAATCTACAGGCCCGAGAGGCTCCCGATCCCCTCCCCGGGGTCAGTGAGCCTGAATCCATAGGCCCGAGAGGCCCCCGATCCCCTCCCCGGGGTCAGTGAGCCTGAATCCACAGGCCCGAGAGGCCCCCGATCCCCTCCCCGGGGTCAGTGAGCCTGACTCCACAGGCCCGAGAGGCTCCCGATCCCCTCCCCGGGGTCAGTGAGCCTGAATCCACAGGCCTGAGAGGCTCCCGATCCCCTCCCCGGGGTCAGTGAGCCTGAATCCACAGGCCCGAGAGGCTCCCGATCCCCTCCCCGCGGTGGGTGAGGCTGAATCTACAGGCCCGAGAGGCTCCCGATCCCCTCCCCGGGGTCAGTGAGCCTGACTCCACAGGCCCGAGAGGCTCCCGATCCCCTCCCCGGGGTCAGTGAGCCTGAATCCACAGGCCTGAGAGGCCCCCGATCCCCTTCCTGGGGTCAGTGAGCCTGAATCCACAGGCCCGAGAGGCTCCCGATCCCCTCCCCGGGGTCAGTGAGCCTGAATCCACAGGCCTGAGAGGCCCCCGATCCCCTCCCCGGGGTCAGTGAGCCTGAATCCACAGGCCTGAGAGGCCCCCGATCCCCTTCCTGGGGTCAGTGAGCCTGAATCCACAGGCCCGAGAGGCTCCCGATCCCCTCCCCGGGGTCAGTGAGCCTGAATCCACAGGCCTGAGAGGCCCCCGATCCCCTTCCTGGGGTCAGTGAGCCTGAATCCACAGGCCCGAGAGGCTCCCGATCCCCTCCCCGGGGTCAGTGAGCCTGAATCCACAGGCCTGAGAGGCCCCCGATCCCCTCCCCGGGGTCAGTGAGCCTGAATCCACAGGCCTGAGAGGCCCCCGATCCCCTTCCTGGGGTCAGTGAGCCTGAATCCACAGGCCCGAGAGGCCTCCGATCCCCTCACTGGGGTCAGTGAGCCTGAATCCACAGGCCCGAGAGGCCCCCGATCCCCTCCCCGGGGTCAGTGAGCCTAAATCCAAAGGCCTGAGAGGCCCCGATCCCCTCCCCGGGGTCAGTGAGCCTAAATCCACAGGCCCGATAGGCTCCCGATCCCCTCCCCGGGGTCAGTGAGCCTAAATCTACAGGCCTGAGAGGCCCCGATCCCCTCCCTGGGGTCAGTGAGCCTAAATCCACAGGCCTGAGAGGCCCCGATCCCCTCCCTGGGGTCAGTGAGCCTAAATCCACAGGCCTGAGAGTCTCCCGATCCCCTCCCCGGGGTCAGTGAGCCTAAATCTACAGGCCCGAGAGGATCCCGATCCACTCCCTGGTGTCAGTGAGCCTGAATCTACAGGCCCGAAGGCCCTGATCCCCTCCCCGGGGTCAGTGTGCCTAAATCTACAGGCCCGAGAGGCCCCCGATCCCCTCCCTAGGGTCAGTAAGCCTAAATCCATGAGCCTGAGAGGCCCCATTTCCCTCCCTGGGGACAGTGAGCCTAAATCTACAGGCCTGAGAGGCCCCATTTCCCTACCCGGGGTCAGTGAGCCTAAATCTATAGGCCCGAGAGGCTCCCGATCCCCTCCCCGGGGTCAGTGAGCCTAAATCCACAGGCCTGAGAGGCCCCGATCCCCTCCCCGGGGTCAGTGAGCCTAAATCCACAGGCCTGAGAGGCCCCATTTCCCTCCCCGGGGTCAGTGAGCCTAAATCTACAGGCCCGAGAGGCTCCCGATCCCCTCCCCAGGGTCAGTGAGCCTAAATCTACAGGCCTGAGAGGCCCCGATCCCCTCGCCGGGGTCAGTGAGCCTAAATCCACAGGCCTGAGAGGCTCCGATCCCCTCCCTGGGGTCAGTGAGCTTAAATCCACAGGCCTGAGAGGCCCCATTTCCCTTACTGGAGTCAGTGAGCCTAAATTTACAGGCCTGAGTGGCCCGCAATCCCCTCCCCGAGGTCAGTGAGCCTAAATCCACAGGCCTGAGAGGCCCCATTTCCCTCCCCAGGGTCAGTGAGCCTAAATCCTCAGACCCGAGAGGCTCCCAACCCCATCCCTGGGGTCAGTGAGCCTAAATCCACAGGCCCGAGAGGTTCCAATCCCCTCCCCGAGGTCAGTGAGCATAAATCTATAGGCCTGAGAGGCCCTGATCCCCTCCCTGGGGTCAGTGAGCCTAAATCTACAAGCCTGAGAGGCCGCATTTCCCTCCCCAGGGTCAGTGAGCCTAAATCCACAGGCCTGAGAGGCTCCATTTCCCTCCCCGGGGCCAGTGAGCCTAAATCCTCAGGCCCGAGAGGCTCCCAATCCCATCCCTGGGGTCAGTGAGCCTAAATCCACAGGCCTAAGAGGCCCCTATCCCCTCCCCGGTGTCAGTGAGCCTAAATCCACAGGCCTGAGAGGCCCCATTTCCCTCCCTGGGGTCAGTGAGCCTAAATCCACAGGCCTGAGAGGCCCCCATCCCCTCCCCGGGGTCAGTGAGCCTAAATCTACAGGCCTGAGAGGCCCTGAACCCCTCCCTGGGGTCAGTGAGCCTAAATCCACAGGCCTGAGAGGGCCCATTTCTTTCCCTGGGATGAGTGAGCCTAAATCCACAGGCCCGAGAGGCCCTGATCCCCTCCCCAGGGTCCGTGAGCCTAAATCCACAGGCCCGAGAGTCTCCCGATCCCCTCCCCAGGGTCAGTGAGCCTAAATCCACAGGCCCGAGAGGCTCCCGATCCCCTCCCTGGGGTCAGTGATCCTGAATCCACAGGCCCGAGAGGCCCCGATCCCCTCCCCGGGGTCAGTGAGCCTAAATCTACAGGCCCGAGAGGCCCTGATCCCCTCCCCGGGGTCAGTGAGCCTAAATCCACAGGCCTGAGAGGCCCCATTTCCCTCCCTGGGGTCAGTGAGCCTAAATCCACAGGCCTGAGAGGCCCCCATCCCCTCCCCGGGGTCAGTGAGCCTAAATCCACAGGCCTGAGAGGCCCCGATCCCCTCCCCGGGGTCAGTGAGCCTAAATCCACAGGCCTGAGAGGGCCCATTTCTTTCCCTGGGATGAGTGAGCCTAAATCCACAGGCCCGAGAGGCCCTGATCCCCTCCCCAGGGTCAGTGAGCCTAAATCCACAGGCCTGAGAGGCCCCCGATCCCCTCCCTGGGGTCAGTGAGCCTAAATCCACAGGCCTGAGAGACTCTCGATCCCCTCCCCGGGGTCAGTGAGCCTAAATCCATAGGCCCGAGAGGCCCCGATCCCCTCCCCGGGGTCCGTGAACCTAAATCCATAGGCCCGAGAGGCCCCCGATCTACTCCCCGGGGTCCGTGAGCCTGAATCCACAGGCCCGAGAGGCCCCATTTCCCTCCCCGGGGTCAGTGAGCCTGAATCTGCAGGCCCGAGAGGCTCCCGATCCCCTCCCCGGGGTCAGTGAGCCTAAATCTACAGGCCTGAGAGGCTCCCGATCCCCTCCCCGGGGTCAGTGAGCCTAAATCTACAGGCCCGAGAGGCTCCCAATACCCTCCCCGGGGTCCGTGAGCCTAAATCCACAGGCCTGAGAGGCCCCATTTCCCTCCCCGGGGTCAGTGAGCCTAAATCCACAGGCCTGAGAGGCCCCATTTCCCTCCCCGGGGTCAGTGAGCCTGAATCCGCAGGCCCGAGAGGCTCCTGTCTCCACTCCGAGCTGCCTACTGCGGAGCGCAGGTGGGTACTCACCTTGACGTACATGGCGAACAGTTTGTTGTTCTGCTGGGTGATGTGAGCATACTGCAAGCACCGGGCCTCCGAGAGGCAATAAGTAACGTAGCAGTGGAATCGGTCCGGGAACTGTGGGTCAGGAGAGCGGGGAGGGAGCGGGGTGGGGGTGGGGGTGAAGGAGGGGGAGAGAGAGCAGGGTCCGACACTTAGTCAGTGCTTATCACTTCCGACTGACACCCTCACCCCATCAAAACCCTCCAGCCCAACCCTCTCCCTCCCTCTCGCAACCCACTCCGGCCCTCGTCCTCAACTCCCACCCAACTCCCTCCCTTCCCACCCCCCCCCCGACCTCATACAGACGCCGCATGCTCCTCTTGTACCTGCCACTCGCCCACGTGGTCACCCTCACACCCCTCCCTTATGTCCCATCATCCCTTCCCTCAGCCCTTCCCCTGCTCTCTCCCCTCCCCCCACCCCATCCTCTCTCCCTACCCCCCCCCCCCCCCCCCATCTCACGCTCCCTCTCGATCTACTCCAGCTGATACTATATCCGTCTCAAAGGCAGAAGGTTACAGAGATAGGGAGGGGTGTAGGGGCTGGAGGAGGTTACAGAGATAGGGAGGGGTGTAGGGTCTGGAGGAGGTTACAGAGATAGGGAGGGGTGTAGGGGGCTGGAGGAGGTTACAGAGATAGAGAGGGTGTAGGGGCTGGAGGAGGTTACAGAGATAGGGTGGGGTGTAGGGGCTGGAAGAGGTTACAGAGATAGGGAGGGGTGTAGGGGCTGGAGGAGGTTACAGAGATATGGAGGGGTGTAGGGGCTGGAGGAGGTTACAGAGATAGGGAGGGGTGTAGGGGCTGGAGGAGGTTACGGAGATAGGGAGGGGGTGTAGGGGCTGGAGGAGGTTACAGAGATAGGGAGGGGTGTAGGGGCTGGAGGAGGTTACGGAGATAGGGAGGGGTGTAGGGGCTGGAGGAGGTTACAGAGATAGGGAGGCGTGTAGGGGCTGGAGGAGGTTACGGAGATAGGGAGGGGGTGTAGGGGCTGGAGGAGGTTACAGAGATAGGGATGGGTGTAGGGGCTGGAGGAGGTTACAGAGATAGGGAGGGGTGTAGGGGCTGGAGGAGGTTACAGAGATAGGGAGGGGGTGTAGGGGCTGGAGGAGGTTACAGAGATAGGGATGGGTGTAGGGGCTGGAGGAGGTTACAGAGATAGGGAGGGGTGTAGGGGCTGGAGGAGGTTACAGAGATAGGGAGGGGTGTAGGGGCTGGAGGAGGTTACAGAGACAGGGAGGGGTGTAGGGACAGGAGGAGGTTACAGAGATAGGGAGGGGTGTAGGGGTTGGAGGAGGTTACAGAGATAGGGAGGGGTGTAGGGGCTGGAGGAGGTTACAGAGATAGGGAGGGGTGTAGGGGCTGGAGGAGGTTACAGAGATAGGAAGGGCTGTAGGAGCTGGAGGAGGTTACAGAGATAGAGAGGGTGTAGGGGCTGGAGGAGGTTACAGAGATAGGGAGGGGTGTAGGGGCTGGAGGAGGTTACAGAGATAGGGAGGGGTGTAGGGCCTGGAGGAGGTTACAGAGATAGGGAGGGGTGTAGGGGGCTGGAGGAGTTTACAGAGATAGGGAGGGGTGTAGGGGCTGGAGGAGGTTACAGAGATAGGGAGGGGTGTAGGGGCTGGAGGAGGTTACAGAGATAGGGAGGGGGTGTAGGGGCTGGAGGAGGTTACAGAGATAGGGAGGGGGTGTAGGGGCTGGAGGAGGTTACAGAGATAGGGATGGGTGTAGGGGCTGGAGGAGGTTACAGAGATAGGGAGGGGTGTAGGGGCTGGAGGAGGTTACAGAGATAGGGAGGGGGTGTAGGGGCTGGAGGAGGTTACAGAGATAGGGAGGGGTGTAGGGGCTGGAGGAGGTTACAGAGATAGGGAGGGGTGTAGGGGCTGGAGGAGGTTACAGAGATAGGGAGGGGTGTAGGGGCTGGAGGAGGTTACAGAGACAGGGAGGGGTGTAGGGACAGGAGGAGGTTACAGAGATAGGGAGGGGTGTAGGGGTTGGAGGAGGTTACAGAGATCGGGAGGGGTGTAGGGGCTGGGGAGGTTACAGAGATAGGGAGGTGTGCAGGGGCTGGAGGAGGTTACAGAGATAGGGAGGGGTGTAGGGCCTGGAGGAGGTTACAGAGGTAGGGAGGGGTGTCGGGGCTGGAGGAGGTTACAGAGATAGGGAGGGGTGTAGGGGCTGGAGGAGGTTACAGAGATAGGGAGGTGTGTAGAGGCTGGAGGAGGTTACAGAGATAGGGAGGGGTGTCGGGGCTGGAGGAGGTTACAGAGATAGGGAGGGGTGTCGGGGTTGGAGAACCTACCCGGCGGAGCGCTGCTTAGCAAGTTGGCTCTGACTGGCTGACGTGTCGCCACGGGGAGAGCGACGGGGATCTGTAGGTTCCCCAAGTTCCCCGTCTAACTCTCCAGGACCTGCTTGGCCTGAATGTGTTGATGGATGATGGGTCCTCGAGCACGTATAAATGAGCTCCTTCCCCCTCCGAGTCTCGCCTTGGCTGGACCAATTCTGACCCCCCTCCTCGTCCCTCCCTCCCCCCAACCCCTCCCCCCCCCTCCTCGTCTCCTCACCGTCTGGAGGCCTTGGCAAAGGAGGACGGGGTCCAGCGGGTTCCCAGAGTGCACCGTGAGGTCCAGCACGGGTGACATCACTTCCTGCCAGCTCTCCCGATGGACGCGGATGATGTCTTGGATGTTGCTGAAGATGCGCCCGGGCTCCACCTGTAGGGCGTGCAAGGAACAGGCCATTCACTCCTCCGGGAACGCTGCTGTCAGGGAGGGTGTTCCAGGATTTTGTCCGTGTGGTGTAGGTACACCCACGGCGCTGTTAGGGAGGGAGTTCCAGGAGTTTTCTGTGTGGTGTAGGTACACCCACGGCGCTGTTAGGGAGGGAGCTCCAGGATTGTGTCCGTGTGGTGTAGGTACACACACAGTGCTGTTAGGGAGGGAGTTCCAGGATTTTGTCCGTGTGGTGTAAGTACACACACGGCGCTGTTAGGGAGGGAGTTCCAGGATTTTGTCCGTGTGGTGTAGGTACACCCACGGCGCTGTTAGGGAGGGAGTTCAAGGATTTTGTCCCCGTGTGGTGTAGGTACACCCACGGCGCTGTTAGGGAGGGAGTTCCAGGATTTTGTCCCCGTGTGGTGTAGGTACACCCACGGCGCTGTTCGGGAGGGAGTTCCAGGATTTTGTCCGTGTGGTGTAGGTACACCCACGGCGCTGTTAGGGAGGGAGTTCCAGGATTTTGTCCCCGTGTGGTGTAGGTACACCCATGGTGCTGTTAGGGAGGGAGTTCCAGGATTTTGTCCCCGTGTGTGGTGTAGGTACACCCACGGCGCTGTTAGGGAGGGAGTTCCAGGATTTTGTCCCCGTGTGGTGTAGGTACACCCATGGTGCTGTTAGGGAGGGAGTTCCAGGATTTTGTCCCTGCGGTGTAGGTACACCCACAGCGCTGTTAGGGAGGGAGTTCCAGGATGTTGTCCGTGTGGTGTAGGTACACCCACGGCGCTGTTAGGGAGGGAGTTCCAGGATTTTGTCCCCGTGTGGTGTAGGTACACCCACGGTGCTGTTAGGGAGGGAGTTCCAGGATTTTGTCCGTGTGGTGTAGGTACACCCACAGCGCTGTTAGGGAGGGAGTTCCAGGATTTTGTCCGTGTGGTGTAGGTACACCCACAGCGCTGTTAGAGAGGGAGTTCCAGGATTTTGTCCACGTGTGTGGTGTAGGTACACCCACAGCGCTGTTAGGGAGGGAGTTCCAGGATTTTGTCCGTGTGGTGTAGGTACACCCACAGCGCTGTTAGGGAGGGAGTTCCAGGATTTTGTCCACGTGTGTGGTGTAGGTACACCCACGGCGCTGTTAGGGAGGGAGTTCCAGGATTTTGTCCGTGTGGTGTAGGTACACCCACGGCCCCTGTTAGGGAGGGAGTTCCAGGATTTTGTCCGTGTGGTGTAGGTACACCCACGGTGCTGTTAGGGAGGGAGTTCCAGGATTTTGTCCGTGTGGTGTAGGTACACCCACGGCGCTGTAAGGGGAGGGAGTTCCAGGATTTTGTCCGTGTGGTGTAGGTACACCCACGGCGCTGTTAGGGAGTGATTTCCAGGATTTTGTCCCCGTGTGGTGTAGGTACACCCACGGCGCTGTTAGGGAGGGAGTTCCAGGATTTTGTCCGTGTGATGTAGGTACACCCATGGCGCTGTTAGGGAGGAGTTCCAGGATTTTGTCCCTGTGGTGTAGGTACACCCACGGCGCTGTTTAGGGAGGGAGTTCCAGGATTTTGTCCCGTGTGGTGTAGGTACACCCACGGCGCTGTTAGGGAGGGAGTTCCAGGATTTTGTCCCGTGTGGTGTAGGTACACCCACGGCGCTGTTAGGGAGGGAGTTCCAGGATGTTGTCCCTGTGGTGTAGGTACACCCACAGCGCTGTTAGGGAGGGAGTTCCAGGATATTGTCCGTGTGGTGTAGGTACACCCACGGCGCTGTTAGGGAGGAGTTCCAGGATTTTGTCCCCATGTGGTGTAGGTACACCCACGGCGCTGTTAGGGAGGAGTTCCAGGATTTTGTCCGTGTGGTGTAGGTACACCCACGGCGCTGTTAGGGAGGGAGTTCCAGGATTTTGTCCCCGTGTGGTGTAGGTACACCCACGGCGCTGTTAGGGAGGGAGTTCCAGGATTTTGTCCCGTGTGGTGTAGGTACACCCACGGCGCTGTTAGGGAGAGAGTTCCAGGATTTTGTCCGTGTGGTGTAGGTACACCCACGGCGCTGTTAGGGAGGGAGTTCCAGGATTTTGTCCCGTGTGGTGTAGGTACACCCACGGCGCTGTTAGGGAGTGAGTTCCAGGATTTTGTCCGTTTGGTGTAGGTACACCCACGGCGCTGTTAGGGAAGGAGTTCCAGGATTTTGTCCCCGTGTGGTGTAGGTACACCCACGGCGCTGTTAGAGATGGAGTTCCAGGATTTTGTCCGTGTGGTGTAGGTACACCCACGGCGCTGTTAGAGAGGGAGTTCCAGGATTTTGTCCGTGTGGTGTAGGTACACCCACGGCGCTGTTAGGGAGGGAGTTCCAGGATTTTGTCCGTGTGGTGTAGGTACACCCACGGCGCTGTTAGGGAGGAGTTCCAGATTTTGTCCGTTTGGTGTAGGTACACCCACGGTGCTGTTAGGGAAGGAGTTCTAGGATTTAGTCCGGGTGGTGTAGGTACACCCACGGCGCTGTTAGGGAGTGAGTTCCAGGATTTTGTCCCCGTGTGGTGTAGGTACACCCACGGCGCTGTTAGGGAGGGAGTTCCAGGATTTTGTCCCGTGTGGTGTAGGTACACCCACGGCGCTGTTAGGGAGGGAGTTCCAGGATTTTGTCCCCGTGTGGTGTAGGTACACCCACGGCGCTGTTAGGGAGGGGGTTCCAGGATTGTGTCCGTGTGGTGTAGGTACACCCACGGCCCTGTTAGGGAGGGAGTTCCAGGATTGTGTCCGTGTGGTGTAGGTACACCCATGGTGCTGTTAGGGAGGGAGTTCCAGGATTTTGTCCGTGTGGTGTAGTTACACCCACGGCGCTGTTAGGAGGGAGTTCCAGGATTTTGTCCGTGTGGTGTAGGTACACCCACGGCGCTGTTAGGGAGGGAGTCCAGGATTTTGTCCGTGTGGTGTAGGTACACCCACGGCGCTGTTAGGGAGGGAGTTCCAGGATTTGTCCGTGTGGTGTAGGTACACCCACGGCGCTGTTAGGGAGGGAGTTCCAGGATTTTGTCCGTGTGGTGTAGGTACACCCACAGCGCTGTTAGGGAGGGAGTTCCAGGATTTTGTCCGTGTGATGTAGGTACACCCACGGCGCTGTTAGGGAGGGAGTTCCAGATTTTGTCCGTGTGGTGTAGGTACACCCATGGCGCTGTTAGGGAGGGAGTTCCAGGATTTTGTCCCCGTGTGGTGTAGGTACACCCACGGCGCTGTTAGGGAGGAGTTCCAGATTTTGTCCGTGTGGTGTAGGTACACCCACAGTGCTGTTAGGAGGGAGTTCCAGGATTTTGTCCGTGTGGTGTAGGTACACCCACAGCGCTGTTAGGGAGGGAGTTCCAGGATTTTGTCCATGTGGTGTAGGTACACCCACGGCGCTGTTAGGGAGGGAGTTCCAGGATTTTGTCCGTGTGGTGTAGGTACAACCACGGCGCTGTTAGGGAGGGAGTTCCAGGATTTTGTCCGTGTGGTGTAGGTACACCCACGGCGCTGTTAGGGAGGGAGTTCCAGGATTTTGTCCGTGTGGTGTAGGTACACCCACAGTGCTGTTAGGGAGGGAGTTCCAGGATTTTGTCCATGTGGTGTAGGTACACCCACGGCGCTGTTAGGGAGGAGTTCCAGGATTTTGTCCCTGTGTGTGGTGTAGGTACACCCACGGCGCTGTTAGGGAGGGAGTTCCAGGATTGTGTCCGTGTGGTGTAGGTACACCACAGTGCTGTTAGGGAGGGAGTTCCAGGATTTTGTCCGTGTGGTGTAGGTACACCCACGGCGCTGTTAGGGAGGGAGTTCCAGGATTTTGTCCGTGTGGTGTAGGTACACCCACGGCGCTGTTAGGGAGGGAGTTCCAGGATTTTGTCCCCGTGTGGTGTAGTACACCCACGGCGCTGTTAGGAGGGAGTTCCAGGATTTTGTCCCCGTGTGGTGTAGGTACACCCACGGCGCTGTTAGGGAGGGAGTTCCAGGATTTTGTCCGTGTGGTGTAGGTACACCCACAGTGCTGTTAGGGAGGGAGTTCCAGGATTTTGTCCGTGTGGTGTAGGTACACCCACGGCGCTGTTAGTGAGGGAGTTCCAGGATTTTGTCCGTGTGGTGTAGGTACACCCACGGCGCTGTTAGGGAGGGAGTTCCAGGATTTTGTTCCCGTGTGTGGTCTAGTTACACCCACGGCGCTGTTTAGGGAGGGAGGTTCTAGGATTTTGTCCGTGTGGTGTAGGTACACCCACGGTGCTGTAAGGGAGGGAGTTCCAGGATTTTGTCCGTGTGGTGTAGGTACACCCACGGCGCTGATAGGGAAGGAGTTCCAGGATTTTGTCCGTGTGTCTCTCTCTCTCTGTCTCTGTCTCTCTCTGTCTCTCTGTCTCTCTCTGTCTCTGTCTCTCTGTCTCTCTCTCTGTCTCTGTCTCTCTCTCTCTGTCTCTCTCTCTCTCTGTCTCTCTCTCTCTGTCTCTCT